>JAJIZJ010000070.1:0-39084 GCA_022606455.1 Callitettix versicolor | reverse complement strand
TGAACCGATTCGGTTCAAACTTAACATATGAAAATATTTTGCTAGCCTTACAGGTAGATAAGTTTTCAACACACCAAAATCCATTGAATATACGTCATGATAGATAAGCTAAAATAATAATAATCAAACAAATTAACGACAACTTAACTGTTCACACGTGAATTAATAAAAATCTAAAACTCAATAAAAATTTAAAAACATTAAATATTTTATGAACAGTCTAAAAATGGAGGTGAATTAAGTTGTAATGTTTTTGCTTTTTCGAGAAGGGAGCCAAGACTCCGTCTAGCGATACGGAAAGTAAGTTTAACTTTGTTTTGACATCACAACTTAGCAAAGTTACCTTTTTTCAAAGTTCAAATGTAATTATTAATATACTTTTTCTTATTTCTGTGAAGGATGTTATAATTTTGTTGAGTAAACTAATCTCCTTGCATATTTGTTGTCTGGTTTCGGATTTCCTCCATTATCAAAACTGACTGCAATACACTCTGTATAAAACGTAGAGTGCAGCAGTAAATTTTGATAATGAACGCGTAAATAAATATAAAAATAATAATGGTTGGAAAAGAAAATTATTGTATACAAGAAAATAATTCATTTATTATTGGCGAATTTTCTGTTAGAGAGCGGCCATCACGTACACCATACCCGGAAACTTAAAACAAGCGCCGATTTTTGAGGGATCGTTAAAATTATATAAGCCTTATAAAAACACAAAAATTCAACTTACGACTGTATTTTGAGTTACATATATTCGATATTTTGATCAAATTTCATTCACACTGAATACAAAAATCGATTGTGGTAACAGCTTGGACAAGTTACACAGAAAAACTTGTTCATCACTTTAAAAATGCAGTTATTTCAAATTTTAAAATCCCACAATTTTGCTCAATCGAACGCGTTTCTGAAAATTCAATATCTCCTTCTTAATCATAGTTAATATCTACTTAAATTAGCATATTCTCTTTGTTTGTTTCACCCAACTTTGGGGTACACTAAATCAATCACTTTTTAATGTTCTGTGCCTTCCTCGTAGCCCAGTATTGCTTCATTCGTGGTGATCTTGCTTTTCTTTCTTCGTCAGAGATTTGGATCGTTCGGTTGGACTTGACTCTGCCTTGCTGCGTTGCTTCTTGTCCTTGGTTATTGTTTTGGCTGTTATATCCATGAGCATAGTGTCAGTGATCTGCAGTTCTGTTATGTCTTTCTCTGTTTCTCTAAACCAAAGTGGTTTGGCTCTTCTACTGCGAAAGTAGTCCAATATTTTTTTGGTTAGTCTATTTTTGTCCATTCGGAGGATGTGCACATAAAATCAATTTTCCTTTTTCTTATTGTGTCTGATAGTGTTTCAGTTTTTTGGTAAAGAGTTTTGTTACTGATGTGGAGTAATTGGTTGTTACGGAATTTGGGGCCTAAGATTTTTTGTAATATCTTTCTTTCTTTGATCTCCAGCCTTTCAAGTGGGCCCTGGGTTGTGAGAGATAATGTTTCAGCTGCATATAAGGCTTCTGATCCATGATTGATAATTTCTTGGGAGTGACTTCTAGAGCCACGAATTTACAACCAAGGTTGTGAGCCCTGGAGGTTATTCTTAGCCGCCCCTAACCTGGAGAACAGACGCTGACCAAAGGCAGCCCAATCTGAGAACAAACGCCTTTAGATTTGGAATTGGAATAAATTAGAATATTATTAATACAAAAAATTCTTTTTTAAAATGTAATATTTTTTACGGCGGTCAGGGATCAGTTTCTTATTTCTAACGTGGCTTGAACAACGTTTATTTTAATAATTAATAGTTGGCTCTGATTCAAATTTAGTAAACCAATAAAAGTATTATCAATTGTGACAATTAACTCCTTTAACCAAACAGTTTCGAAATTTCAGCCGTTGAAATCCTAAAATATCCTATTTATCCTTCACGTAATATAAGTTTAAATGTAGAGTAGGTCTAAATGGAAAATATCATAATTAAACCCTACCAAAACTGACTTTTTATTAATTTTATACCCATTAATAAGAGCTAGAAATCTGATAAAAACTAATTAGAGCTGTAAAACTTCATACAAAACTAAAATTTGAGCAAAATTCTATGAAGATATTTTGAGCAAATTAAACCTTTTAGCGATTTTAAGTTTTTGCACCAGTTATTTAAAATTTTTATGATACAGTTCTATTTAAACGAATTAAGTTCAATATTTAAAGTATAAAATTTTAACTAACAATTTGTTGTTTACAGAGCTAGTCATCGGGTTTATACTGCAGGCCGTATCCGAGCAAGTCATGCGTCGCCAGGTAAGCTTTAGTTTTGTTGCATATTTGTGCAAATATAAGAGTAAACACAACTTGACATTAAATAGCAATTTTTAATAATATTTTGTTTCAATAAGACATATGAAAACCTTAAAGTGTAAGTGTACGAATTGTAAAAGTTCAGCTGGTTTGCAATAACTAATGTTGTAGTTTATTTTTTAGGGCTCGCAAGGTGATGTACTGCAGTACGTCCCACCACGGTCCAGTGATCGCGAATCACCGTTGGACAACCGGTCTCTAAGTGACTACCTCAACTACTTAATTATTTCTAACGTGTTTTGTTCCCTAGATAATGTTCAGCACTGTTCCGAGCTACATGATCCACAGAAATTAGTGGTGAGTATTACTTGGACTATACGAAGTTGTATGACGTAACAATTTACACCAACAATAAGTAATGAATTTTAGGGACCGTAGAGAAACGCGGGCGTGACAAAAAAAAAGAGAGGACAGAAAAAAGAGAGAAAAAAGAGGGAAAGAGAGAGGAAGAAAGAGAATAAGAGAGAGAAAGAAAATGTAAAAGAGAGAGGGAAAGAGAAGTGCTAAAGAGAAAAGGGAGAGAGAAAGAGAGAAAGAGAAGGAAAGAGATAGAGAGAGAAAGAATGAAAAAGAGACTAAAGGGAGAAAAAGTAAGAGAGACAAAGAAAGAAAAGGAAAGAGAAAGAAAGAGAGTAAGTAAGAAAGAAAGAAACAGAGAAAAAAAGAAAGAGAGAAAGAGAGAGATAAGAAAAAAAAGAGAGAGAAAGTAGAAAGAAAAAGAATGAGAGTAGTGAGAGAGAAAGAGATAGTGAGAAAGAGAGAGAAGTAGAGAGAAAGAGAGAACGATAGAGAGAGGGAAGAGAGAAAGAAAGAAAGATAGAGAGATGGAAGAGAGAAAGAAAGAAAGAAAGAGAGATACAGAAAGAAAGAGTGAGAAAGACAGAGAGAGAAACAGAGGCTCAAAAATAGAGAGAGAAAGAGTGTGAGAAAGAGAGAGAGAGAAAGAGAAAGAGAAATAGAAACTGAGAACAAGAAAGAGAAAGAAAATGAAAAAAATGATCGCGAGAGAAAGAGAATGAAAGAAAGAGAGTAAAAGGGAAAGAGAGAGAGAGAGTGAAAGAGAGAGAAATAGAAAAAAACGAGAAAGAGAGAGAGAGATAGAAACAGAAAAAGAAACAGTAAAAGAGAAAGAGAGAGAGAAAGAAAGAGGAGAAGAGATAGGGAGAAAGATAAAGAGAGAAAAAAGAGAGAAAGAGATTCAGAATGAAAGACAGAAAGAGAAGGGATAAAGAGAGAGAAAGGGAGAAAGAAAGAGAGAAATAGAAAGAAATAGAAAGAGAAAGAAAGAAAAATAAATAGAGAGAAAAAGAGAGAAAGAGAGAAAGAAAGAGTGAGAAAGAGAGAGTAGATAGAGAGAGAAAAAGAGAGAAGGAGAGATATTTTGAAACAGAGAAAGAAAGAGAAAGAGAGAGAGAAAGAGAGAGAGAGAAAGAAAGGAAGAAAGAGCAAGGCAGAAAGAGAGAGAAAGAGAGAAAGTAGAAAGAGAGAGAGAGCAAGAGAGAAAGAGAGAGAAAAAAAGGAAGAGAGAGTTAGAGACAGAAAGAAAAAGAGAGAAAGAATGAGAGTAAGAGAGACATCGAAAGAGAGAGAGAAAGAAAGAGTAAAAGAGGGAGAGAGAAAGATAGAGAGAAAAAGGTAGAGAGAGGTACAGAGTGTGAAAGAGAAAGAAGGAAAGTGAAAGAAAGAATAGAAATAGAGAGAGAAAGAAAGAGAGAGAGAAATAAAAAGAGAGATAAAAAGAGAGAGAAAGAGAGACTGAGAACAAGAGAGAGAACAAGGGATAGAGAGAAAGAGAGAGACAGAGAGAGAAAGAGAGAGAAGGAGAGAGATAGAGAAAAAGAGAGAAATTGAGAATGAAAGAAAGAGAGAAAAAGAGAGAGTGAGAAAGAGATAGAGTAGATAGAGAAAGAGAGGGAAAGAGAAAAAAAAGAGAGAGATTGAAATAGAGAAAGAAAGAGAAAGAAAGAGATAAAAAAGAAGGAAGAAAGAGGAAGAGAGAAAGAGAGAGAAAGAGAGAAAGTAGAAATAGAGATTTAGAGAGAGAGTGGTAGAGAGAGAGTGAGAGAGAGCAAGAGAAAAAGAGAGAGAAAAAAGATATTGAGAGTGTTAGAGACAGAAAGAAAAAGAGAGAAAGAAAGAGAGTAAGAGAGACAACTAAAGAGAGAGAAAGAAAGAAAAAGAAGATAAAAAAGAGATAAATAAAAAAGAAAGAGAAAGCGAGATAGAGACAGAAAGAGAAACAGAAAGAGAGAAAGTGAGAGAGAAAGAAAGAAAGTAAAAGAGACAGATAAAAAGAGCGAGAACAAAAGAAGAAAAGGGAGAGGGAGGAAGATAAAGAGAGAAAAAGAGGGAGACAAATTGAGAAAAAGAGAGAATGAGAAGGGATAAAGAGAGAGAGAAAGAGATATAAAGTGAAAGAAAGAGAGAGAAAGAAAGAGAGAAAAAGTAGGAGAGGGAAAGAGATAGAGAAAGAGAGAGAGAGAAAGAGAGAAGGAGAGTGAGGAAAAGAGAGAGAGAGAGAAACAGAATGAGAGAGAGTGAAAAACAGAGAGAGAAAGAGAGGGATGATGAGAGATCGAAAGAAAAATATAAAGAAAGATAGAAAGAGTGAGGAAGAGAGAGTGAAATAGACAGAGAGAGAATGAGGGGGAGAAAAAGAGAGATATAAAGAAAGTTAGAAAGGGAGTCTGAAAACGAGAGAAAGAAAAAGAGAGAAAAAAAGAGATAGAGAGTGAAGGGGAGAAAGAGAAATTAAAATAGAAAGAGGGAGAAAGAGAGAGATAGAGACAGAGAGAGAAAGAGAAAGAGAGAGAAAGAAAGGCAAATAAAGAGAAAGAGAAAGAAGGAGAAGGAGAAATAAAGATAGAAGGAAGGCGATAAAGAGAGAGAAAAAGAAAGACTTATGAAGAAAGAGAGAGAGGTTTAGAGTGAGTGAGAGAGAGAGAGGTAAAGAGAAAGAGAGAGAGAAAGCTAGAGTAGGAAAGAAAGAGATATTACGAGGAAAAGAAGGAGAGAAAGGGAAAGAGAGAGAAAAGAGAAAGAGAGAGATAGTGAATGAAAGAAAAAGTGAGAAAGAAAGAGAGTAAGAGTTACAGCGAAAGAGAGAGAGAGAGATAGAAAGAGAAAAAGAGGAAGGGAGAATGAGAGAGAGAAAAAGGTGGCGAGAGGTATGAAAGTGAAAGAGAGAATGTGAATGAAAGAGAGAGAAAGAAAGAGAGAATAGAAAAAGAGAGTAAGAGAGAGAAAGAGGGAGAGAAAGAAAGAGTGAAAGAGAGAGAAATAGAAAAAGAAAGAGAAAGAAAGAACAATATAGAGAGAGAAAGAAAAAGAGACAAAAAAATAAGAGAGAGAGAGAGAGAGACAAAGAACAGAGTGAGAATGAAAGAAAGAAAGATAAACAGAGAAAGAGAAAGAAAGAGAGAGAAAGAGGGAGAGGAGGAAAGAGATAGTTAGAAAGAGAGAGAAAGAAAGAAAGTAGAAAAAAGAGAGAGAGTAAGTGAGAGAGAAAGAGAGATTAAGAAAGCGAGAAAGAGAGAGAAAAAGATAGATGGAGAAAAAGATAGAAAAAGAGATAGTGTAAGAGAGAGAGAAAGGAAGGATATTAGGAGACAGAAAAAAGGAGAGGGAGAGAGATAGAGAGAAGGAGAGTGGGGAAAATAGAGAGAAAGAAAGAGATAAAGAGAGATAGAAACAGAGAGAGAGGAAGAGAGAGAGAAAGAGAGACTGAGAACGAGAAAGAGAAAAAGAGAGAAAACAGATAGAGTGATAAAGACAGAGAAATTAAGAGTGAAAGAGGGGGAAAGAAAGAAAGAGAGGAAGAGAAAGAAAGGAAAATAAAGAGAGAGAAAAATACAAAGTAAGAGAGAGAAAGAAAGGGATAAAGGTGAAGTGAGAAAGAGAGAAAGTAAAAAAAAAGAGAGAGTTAGACTGTGAGTGAGAGTGAGAGAGAGAGAGCAAGATAGAAAGAGAGAGAAAAAAGAGAGAAAGAGAGTTAGAGACAGAAAGAATTAGAGAGAAAGAAAGATATTAAGAAAGTCTTCGAAAAAGAGAGATAAATAAAGAGTAAAAGAGGGAGAGATAAAGATAGAAAGAAAAAGGTAGAGAGAGAGGAAGAGAGTGAAAGAGAAAGAGGGAAAGTGAAGGAAGGAGAGAAAGATAGAGAGAAAGAAAGAAATAACAGAGAGAGAGAGAGTAAGAAAAAGAGAGATTAAGGCAGATAAAGAAAGAGAGAGTGAAAGAGACAGTGAAAGAGAGAGAGAGACAAAGAAAGAGAGTGAGATGAAGAGAGAGAGAGAGAGAAAGAGAGAGAAATAGAGTGAGAAAGGGAGAGAGTGAAGACGGGAGATAAAAAGAGAGAAAGAGAGGAAAACAGGAAGAGAAAGAGAGATAGAGAAATAAAGTGTAAAAAAAAGAGAAAGATAGACAGAGAGAGAAAGAGAAGGAGAAAAGAGAAAAAGAGAGAGAGAAAGACAAGAGAGAAAGAGAGAGAGAGACTGAGAACAAGAAAGAGAAAGAAAAAAAGAGATCGAGAAAGAAAGAGAGAGAAAGATGAAAGAAAAAGAGAGACTGAATGAGAGGGAAATAAAAAAGAAAGAAATAGAGACAGAAAGAGAAACATAAAGAGAGAAAGTGAGAGAGAAAGAAAGAAAGAGGGAAAAATAAAAAGAGCGAGAAAAGAAAAAGAAAAGAGAGAGTGAGAAAGATAAAGAGAGAAAAGGAGAGAGAGTTAGAAATTGAGAAGGAGAGACAAAGAGAAGGGATAAAAAGAGAGAAAGAGAGATAAAGTAAAGGAAAGGGAGAGAAAGAAAGAGAGAGAAAGGGAGAAAAATTAAGAGATAGAAAGAGAAAGAGAGTAAGAAAGAGAGAAAGAGAGAGATATTTAGAGAGAGATAGAAAGAGAGAGCGTAAGAGAGAGAGAGAACGAAAGAGGGAGAGATTAAGAGAGGGAGAAGGAGAGAGAGATAAAAACAGAGAGAGAGAGAGAGAAAGAGAGTGAAAAACAGAGGGAGAAAGAGAGAGAAATGAAGAGAGAGAGAATGTATAAAGACAAATAAAGAGAGAGAGAAAGAGAGAGTGAGAAAGACAGAGGGAGAATGAGAAGGTGAAAAAGAGACATAGAAAGAGAGTTAGAAAGAGAGACTGAGAACGAAAGAGGGAAAAAAAGAGATAGAGAAAGAAGGACATAGGGAAAGAGAAATAAATGAGAAAGAGAGAGATAGAAACAGAGAGAGATAGAGAAAGAAAGAGAGATAGAAAGGCAGATAAAAAGAGGGAGAAAAGAGAGAATGATAAAGGGAGAGAGAATGAAGCAGATAAAGAGAGAGAGAGTTAAAGACAGTAATAAAAGAGAGAAAGAAAGAGAGTAAGAGAGACAGCGAAAGAGATAGAGAAAGAAAGAGTAAAATAGAGAGAGAAAGATAAATAGAAAAAGGTAGAGAGAGAGGAAGATAGTGTGAAAGAGAAAGAGAGAAAGTGAAATACAGCTAGAAAAATAGAGAATAAAAAAGAATGAAAGAATAGAAAAAGAGAGAGAATAAGAGAAAGAAGGAGAGAGAGATTAAGACAGATAAAGAAAGATAGAAGGATAGAGACTAAGACAGATAAAGAAAGAGAGAAGAGAGAGAGAGTGAAAGAGACAGAGAAAGAAAGAGAAAAAGAGAGTAAAAGAGAGAGAGAAATAAAAAAGAAAGTGAAAGAGAAATAGAGACAGAAAGAGAAACAGAAAGAGAGAAAATGAGAGAGAAAGTAAGAGAGTAATAGAGACAGATAAAAAGAAAGAAGAAAGAGAGAGGGAGAAAGATAAAAAGAGAATAAGATACTGAGAACGTGAGAGAGAAAAAGAGAGAAAAAAGATAGAGTGATAAAGAGACAGAAATTGAGAGTGAAAGAGCGACAAAGAGAGGGAGAGAAAGAAATAGAGGAAAAAGAAAGAAAATAAAAGAGAGGGAAAATAGTGAGATAGAGAGAAAGGAAGAGTGAGAAATAGAGAAAGATAATGAGAAAAAGAGGAAGAGAAAATGAGAGAGAAATAAAGACTGAAAAAGAGAGAGAAAACGAGAGAAAAAAGAGATAGAGAGAGATATTGAAATTGAAATAGAGGGAGAAAGGGGATAAAGATAGAGAGAAAAAAAAGAGAAAGAGAAAAGACAAAGAGAGAGAAAGAAAGAGAGAATATAAAAAGAGAAAGTAGAAAAAAGAGAGAAAAAG
The DNA here is from genome assembly GCA_022606455.1 of Callitettix versicolor. NCBI lineage: Eukaryota > Metazoa > Arthropoda > Insecta > Hemiptera > Cercopidae > Callitettix > Callitettix versicolor. The sequence continues at coordinate 30,522 of JAJIZJ010000070.1, read as the reverse complement.
ATAGAGATTAGGAGAAACAAAGAAAGACAGAGAGAGAGAAAGAGACAGATAATGAGAAAGAGAAATAAAGAGAGAAAGAAAGCGAGAGAAACTGTAAGTGAAAAGGAGAGAGAAAGAGTGGAAGCGAGAGAAATTGAAAGACTGAAAAAGAAAGAGAGAAAGACAGAGAGAGATAGAAAGAGAAAGATAGATAGAGGAGGAAATAGAAAGAGAGATCGAAATTGACAGAGAAAGAGAGATAGAAATTGAGAGAGAAAGAAAGAGAGTAGGAGAGAGAGAAAGAGGGAGAGAAAGAGAGAGAAAGTAGGAGTGAAAAAGAGTAAAAGAAAAGAGATAGAAAGAGAGAAAGAGTAAAACTATAAGAATGAAAGAGAGAGAAAGAAAAAGAATAAGAGAGAAAAAAGAGAGAGAAATAAGGAGAAAAGTAGAGAGAGAAAAAAATGAGAAAACAGATAAAGGGAGACAGAGAGAGAAATTAAGAGTGAAAGAGCGATAGAAGAAGAGAAAAACAGACAGAAAAAAGAGAGAGAGATTGATAAAAAGAGAGTAAGAGAAGGGATAAAGTGAGAGAAAAGGATAAAGTGAAAAAAAAGAGAGAGAATGAGAGAGAAATTAAGAGAGTGAGAAAGAAAGAGAAAGCACAAGAGAGATAGATAGAAAGAGAGAGAGAGAGATAGAGAGAAAGAAAAAGAGATTAAGAGAAAGAAAAAAAAGAGATTAAGAGAGAGAGAAACCAGAGAGAGAGAGAGAGAGAGAGAGAAAGAGAGTGAAAACAGAGAGAGAGATTAAGAGAGAGAAAGAGAGAGAGATTAAGAGAGAGAGAAAGAGAGAGAGATTAAGAGAGAGAGAAGGAGAGAGAGATTAAGAGTGAGAGAAAGAGAGAGAGATTAAGAGAGAGAGAGAAAGAGAGAGAGAGAGAAAAAGAGAGAGTTTAAGAGAGAAAGAAAAAGAGAAAGATTAAGAGAGAGAGAGAGAAAAAGAGAGAGTTTAAGAGAGAAAGAAAAAGAGAAAGATTAAGAGAGAGAGAGAAAGAAATGTATAAAGAGAGATAGAAAGAGAGAATGAGAAAGAGAGAGAGAATGAGAGGGAGAAAGAGAGAGATATGAAGAGAGTCTAAGAACGAGAGCGAGTGAAAAAGAGAGAAAAAAAGAGATCGAGAATAAAGAAGAGAGAGAAAGAGAAAGATAGAGACAGAAAGAGGAAGAATAAGAAAGAGAGAAAGAAGGCAAATAAAGAGAGAGAGAGAGAAAGAAAGAGAGAAAGCGAAAGAGAGAAAAGGAAGGAAATAAAGAGAGATAAAAAGAAAGATTGAGAAAGAAAGAGAATGAGGTTGAGGGAGAGAATTAACAAGATAAAGAGAAAGAGAGAGAGAAAGCTAGAGTAGGAATGAAAGAAATATTACGAGGAAAAGAAGGAGAGAAGGAGAGTGAAAGAGAGAGCAAGACAGAAAGAGAGAGAAAAAAGAGAGGACGAGTGTTAGAGACAGAAAGAAAGAGAGAGAAAAGAGAGAGAAAGAGAATTAGAGACAGAAAGAAAGAGAGAGAGAGAAAGATAATAAAAATGACAGCGAAAAATTGAGAGAAAGAAAGAGTAAAAGAGGAAGAGATAAAGATAAAAAGAGAAAGTTAGAGAGGAAAAGGATGAAAGAGAAAGAGGGAAAGTGAAAGAAAGAGAGAAAGTTAGAGAGAGATAGAAAGAAAGAATAGAGAGAGAGAGAGAGAGAGTAAGAGAAAGCGAGAGAGATAAAGACAAATATAGAAAGAGAGAGAGAAAGAGAGAGTGAGAAAGGGTGAGAGACTAAAGGAATGCGAAGGAAACGGGTAGATAGAAAAAGAGAAAGCGAGAGAGTAACAGAGAAAATGAGTGAGAGAAAGAGATAGGGAAAGTGAGATAGAGAAAGAGAGAGGGATAGAAAGAGAAATAGATAGATAAAAAAGAGGGACTGAGAAAGAAAGAGAGAAGGATAGAGATAGAGAGAGTAAGAGAGAGTAAAGTTGAGAGAGAAAGAGAGAGAACGAGAGTAGAAGTGAGAGAGAAAAGAGGGAGAGAAAGACAGAGAAAGAGAGAAAGAAAAAGAGAGAAAAATGGAAAGAAAAGAGAGTGAAATAGAGAGAGATGCAGAGATAGAGAAAGAGAGAGAGAGAGAGAGAAATAGACTGAGACAGGGAGATAAAGAGAGAGGAAAAGAGGTAGAGATAGAGAGTTAGAGAAATAAAGAGTAAAAAAAAGAGAGAAAGAAAAAAGAGAGAAAAAAAGGAAAGGAAAATAGAAAGAAAGAGAGTGAGATGAAGAGAGAGAAAAGAGAGAAAAGATTGAGAAAGTGAGAGAGAGAAGACGTGAGAAAAAAAAGAGAAAGACAGAGGAAAAATGGTGAGAAAGAGAGATAGAGAAATAATATGTAAAAAAAAGAATAAGAGAGAGAAAGACAAGAGAGAAAGAGAGAGAGAGAGAATGAGAACAAGAAAGAGAAAGAAAAAAAGAGATCGTGAAAGAAAGAGAGATAAAGATGAAACAAAAAAGAATTAGAAAGAGAGAAATAGAGACAGAAAGAAAAACGTAAAGAGAGAAAGTGAGAGAGAAAGATAGAAAGAGTAACAAAGACAGATAAAATGAGCGAGAAAAAAAAGAAGAAAAGAGAGAGGGAGAAAGATAGAGGGAGAAAAGGAGAGAGAGAAATTGAGAAGGAGAGAAAAAGAGAAGGGATAAAGAGAGAGAAAGAGAGATAAAGAGATAATTAAAGACAGTAATAAAAGAGAGAAAGAAAGAGAGTAAAAGAGGCAGCGAAAGAGATATAGAAAGAAAAAGTAAAAGAGGAAGAGTTAAAGATAGAAAGAAAAAGGTAGAGAGAGGAAGAGAGTGAAAGTAAAAGAGGGAAAGTGAAAGAAAAAGTGAAAGATAGAGAGAGAGAGAAAGAAGTAATAGAGAGAGAGAGTAAGAGAAAGAGTGCGAGATTAGGAAAGATGTAGAAAGAGAGAGAGAGAAAGAGAGAGAGAGAAAGAGAGAGCGAAAGAGAGAGACAGAAAGAGAGATTGAAAAACAGAGAGAGAGAATGAGAGAGAGAGAGAGATTAACACAGATAAAGAAAGAGAGAAAGAGAGAGAGATTAATACAGATTAAGAAAGAAAGAAAGAGAGAGATTAAGACAGATAAAGAAAGAGAGAGATTAAGAAAGATAAAGAAAGAGAGAAAGAGAGAGATTAAGACAGATAAAGAATGAGAGAAGAGAGAGAGAGTGAAAGAGACAGAGAAAGAGAGAGAGAGAGAAAAAGAGAGTAAAAGAGAGAGAAATAAAAAAGAAAGTGAAAGAGATAGAGACAGAAAGAGAAATAGAAAGAGAGAAAGTGAGAGAGAAAGAAAGATAGTAATAGAAACAGATAAAAATTAAGAGAAAGAAAGAAGAAAGAGAGAGGGAGAAAGATAAAGGGAGACCGAGAACGAGAGAGAGAGAGGAAAAAAAAGAAAAAAGATAGAGTGATAAAGAGAAAGAAATTGAGAGTGAAAGAGCGAGAAAGAGAGGGAGAGAGAAATAGAATAAGAGAAAGAAAGAAAAATAAATAGAGGGAATAAAAGGGATAGAGAAAGAAAGAAAAAGTGAGAAAGAGAGAGATTGAAAGAGAAAAAGAGGAAGAGAGAAAGAAAGAGAAAGAAGGGAGAAAGAAAGACTGAGAAAGAGAGAGAAAAAGAGAGAAAGAAAGAGATAGAGAGAGACAGAGAGAGAAATTGAATTTGGAATAGAGAGAGAAAGAGAGAAAGATAAAGAGAGAAAAAGAGGGAGAGACAGAAAGGGAGAAAGAGAAAAGACAAACAGAGGGAAAGAAAGAGAAAAGAGAAAAGAGAGAGTAGACAAAAGAGTGAACAAGATAGAAGTTAAGAGAGACAAAGAAAGACAGAGAGAGAAAGAGACAGATAATGAGAAAGAGAAATAAAGAGAGAAAGTAAGCGAGAGAAACTGTAAGTGAAAAGGAGAGAGAAAGAGAGAGAGAAAGAGTGGAAGAGAGAGAAATAGAAAGAATGAAAATGAAAGAGAGTAAGACAGAGAGAGAGAGAGAGAGAGAGAGAGATAAAGAGATAGATAGAGAGATGAGGAAATAGAAAGAGAGATAGAAATTGTGAGAAAGAAAGAGAGTAGGATAGAGAGAGAAAGAGGGAGAGAAGGTGGGAGAAAGAAGGAGTGAGAAAGAGTAAAAGAAAAGATATAGAAAAAGAGAAAAAGTAAAACAATAAGAATGAAAGAGAGAGAAAGAAAAAGAATAAGAGAGAAAAAAGAGAGATAAATAGAGAGAAATAGAGTGAAAAAAGAGAAAAAAGATAAAGGGAGACAGAGAGAGAAATTAAGAGTGAAAAAGCGATAGAAGGAAAGAAAGAGAGTGAAAGAGAGAGCAAGATAGAAAGAGAGAGAAAAAAGAGATAAAGAGAGTTAGAGACAGAAAGAGAGAGAAAGAAAGATAATAAGAAAGACTGCGAAAAAGAGAGAAAAAGAAAGAGTAAAAGAGGGAGAGATAAAGATAGAAAGAAAAACGTAGAGAGAGGAAGAGAGTAAAAGAGAAAGAGGGAAAGTGAAAGAAAGAGAGAAAGATTGAGAGATAAAGAAAGAAAGAATAGAGAGAGAGAGTAACAGAAAGAGTGAGAGATTAAGACAGATATAGAAAGAGAGAGAAAGAGAGAGTGAAAGATACAGAGAAATAGAGAGACAGAGCGATTGAAAAACAGAGAGAGAGAGAGAGAAAGTGTGAGAGAAAGAGAGAGTGAGAAAGAGTGAGAGACTAAAAGAGTGCGAAGGAAGGGAATAGTTAAAAAAAGAGAAAGCGAGAGAGTAACAGAGAAATTGAGAGGGAGAGAAAGAAATAGGGAAAGTGAGATAGAGAAAGAGAGAGGGAAAGAAAAAGAAATAGATAGATAAAAAAAGAGGGAATGTGAAAGAAAGAGGAAAAGAGAGTGATAGAGAGAAAGAGAGAGTAAGAGAGAGTGAAGTTGAGAGAGAAAGAGAGAGAACGAGAATAGAAGTGAGAGAGAAAAGAGGAAGAGAAAGACAGAGAAAGAGAGAAAGAAAAAGAGAGAAAAAGGGAAAGAAAATCGAGTGAAAGCGAATGAGAAGAAGAGAGAGAAAAAGATGGAGAAATAGAGTGAGACAGAGAGAGGGAGAAGGTAGGAGTTAAAGAGAGAGAGAAAGAGAGAGGAAAAGAGGTAGAGAAAGAGAGATAGAGAAATAAGGAGTAAAAAAGAGAAAGAGAGACAGAGAAAGAGAAGGAGAAAAGATAGAAAGAGAGGAAGAAAAGAGAGAGAAAAAAAAGAGGGAAGGAAAAGAGGGAGAAAGAGAGCGAGATGAAGAGAGAAATTAAAAGAAAGAGAGAGCAAAAGAGAGAGAGATAGAAAGAGAGAGAGAGAGAGAAAAAAAGAAAAAGAGATTAAGAGAGAGAGAAAAAGGAGAGAGAAACAGAGAGAGAGTAAAAGAGAGTGAAAAACGAGAGAGAGAGAAAGAGAGAGAGATAAAGAGAGAGAGAAAGAGAGAGGAAAAGAAATAGAGAAAGTGAGATGGAGAAATAAAGAGTAAAAAAGAGAAACAGAGACAGACAGAGAAAGAGAAGGAAAAAAGAGAGAAAGAGAGAAAGAAAAGAGAGAGAAAAAGAGGAAAGGAAAAGAGGGAGCAAGAGAGTGAGATGAAGAGAGAAATTAAGAGAAAGAGAGAGAGCAAAAGAGAGTAGATAGAAGGAGAGAGAGAGAAAAAAAGAGACTACGAGAGAGAGAAAGATAAAGTGATAACGAGAGAGAGAAAAAGAGAGAGAGAGAAACAGAGAGAGAGAGAGAAAGAGAGTGAAAAAAGAGAGAGGGAAAAAATAGAGATTAAGAGAGAGAGAAAGAGAGAGAGAGAAATTAAGAGAAAGAGAAAGAGAGAAATTAAGAGAGAATGAAAGAGAGTGATTAAGAGAGAGAGAGAAAGAGAGAGATTAAGAGAGAGAGAAAGAGAGATAAGAGAGAGAGAATGAAATGTATAAAGAGAGATAGAAAGAGAGAATGAGAAACACAGAGGGAGAATGAGAGGGAGAAAAGAGTTAGAAAGAGAGTCTGAGAACGAGAGAGAGTGAAAAATAGAGAAAAAAGAGATCGAGAATGAAGAAGAGAGAGAGAGAGAGAATGATAGAGACAGAAGAAGAAAGAGAAAGAAAGTGAGAAAAAAGGCAAAAAAAGAGAGAGAAAGAAAGAGAGAAAAGGAAGGAAATAAAGAGAGAGAAAAAGAAAGATTGAGAAAGAAAGAGAAAAAGAGAATGAGGTTGAGGCAGAGAATTAGAAAGATAAAGAGAAAGAGAGATAGAAAGCTTGAGTAGGAATGAAAGAAATATTACGAGGAAAAGAAGGAGTGAAAGAGAGAGCAAGACAGAAAGAGAGAGAAAAAAGAGAGAAAGAGAGTTAGAGACAGAAAGAAAGAGAGAGAAAAAAAGATAGTAAGAAAAACAGGGGAAAAGAGAGAAAGAAAGAATAAAAGAGGAGATAGAAAGAGAGAAAGAAAAAGGTAGAGAGTGGAAGAGAGTGAAAGAGAAAGAGGGAAAGTAAATGAAAGAGAGAATCATAGACAATAAGAAAGGAAGAAAGAATAGAAAGAGGGAGAGAGAGTAAGAGAGAGAAAGAGGGAGAGAGATTAAGACAGATAAAGAAAGAGAGAAAGAGAGAGAGAGAATAAGACAGATAAAGAAAGAGAGAAAGAGAAGGAGATTAAGACTGATAAAGAAAGAGAGAGTGAGTGAAAGAGACAGAGTAATAAAGAGAGAGAAAAAGAGAGTGAAAAACAGTGAGAGAATGAGGAAGAGAAAGAGAGAAAGTAGAAAGAGATAGAGAGCAAATTGAAAGAGAGAGAAAAAAGAGAGAAAGAGAATTAGAGACAGAAAAAAAGAGAGAGAAAGAAAGATAATAAGAATGACAGCGAAAAAGAAAGAGAAACAAAGAGTAAAAGAGGGAGAGATAAAGATAGAAAGAAAAAGTTAGAGAGAGGAAAATGGTGAAAGAGAAAGAGGGAAAGTGTAAGAAAGAGAGAAAGTTAGAGAGAGATATAAAGAAATAATAGAGAGAGATTAAGACAAATATAGAAAGAGAGAGAGAAAGAGAGAGTGAAAGAGACAATGAAAGAGAGAGACAGAAAGAGAGATTGAAAAACAGAGAGAGAGAGAGAGAGAGAGAGAGAGAGAGAGAAAGGGTGAGAGAATAAAGTAGTGCGAAGAAAACGGGTAGATAGAAAAAGAGAAAGCGTGAGAGTAACAGAGAAACTGAGAGTGAGAAAGAGATAGGGCAAGTGAGATAGAGAAAGAGAGAGGGGAAGAAAAAGAAATAGACAGATAAGAAAAGAGGTACTGAGAAAGAAAGAGAGAAGGATAGAGATAGAGAGAGTAAGAGAGATTGAAGTTGAGAGAGAAAGGGAAAGAACGAGAGTAGAAGTGAGAGGGAAAAGAAGGAGAGAAAGACAGAGAAAGACAGAAAGAAAAAGGGAAATAAAAGAGAGTGAGATGAAGAGAGAGAGAAAGAGAGAGAAATAGAGTGAGACAGGGAGAGAGAGAAGGAAGGAGATAAAGAGAGAGAGATAAAGAGAGAGGAAAAGAGGTAGAGAAAGAGAGTTAGAGAAATAAAAATTAAAAAAGAGAAAGAGAGAAAGAAAAAAGAGAAATAGAGAAAAAGAGAGAAGGAAAATAGAGAGAAGGAGAGTGAAACGAAGAGAGAGAAAAAGAGAGAAATAGATTGAGAAAGGGAGAGAGAGAAGACGTGAGATAAAAAGAGAGAAAGACAGAGGAAAAAATGGTGAGAAAGAAAGATAGAGAAATAGTGTGTAAAAAAAAGAATGAGAGAGAGAAAGACAAGAGAGAAACAGAGCGAGAGAGACTGAGAACAAGAAAGAGAAAGAAAAAAAGAGATCGTGAAAGAAAGAGAGATAGAGGTGAAACAAAAACAGAGAGTGAAAGAGGGGGAAAAAAAGAATTAGAAAGAGAGAAATAGAGAAAGAAAGAAAAACATAAAGAGTGAAAGTGAGAGATAATGATAGAGAGAGTAAGAGAGACAGATAAAATGAGCTAGAAAAAAAGAAGAAAAGAGAGAGGGAGAAAGGTAAAGGAAAAAAAGGAGAGAGAGAGAAATTGAGAAGGAGAGGAAAAGAAAAGGGATAAAGAGAGAGAAAGAGAAATAAAGTAAAAGAAAGAGAGATAAAGAGAGGGTTAAAGACAGTAATAAAAGAGAGAAAGAAAGAGAGTAAGAGAGGCAGCGAAAAAGATATAGAAAGAAAGAGTAAAAGAGGAAGAGTTAAAGATAGAAAGAAAAAGGTAGAGAGAGGAAGAGAGTAAAAGTAAAAGAGGGAAAGTGAAAGAAAAAGAGAAAGATAGAGAGAGAAAGAAAGAAGTAATAGAGAGAGAGAGAGAGAGAAAGAGAGCGAGATTAGGAAAGATGTAGAAAGAGAGAGAGAGAGAAAGAGAGATTGAAAAACAGAGAGAGGGAATGAGAGAGAGAGATTAACACAGATAAAGAAAGAGAGAAAGAGAGAGATTAAGACAGATAAAGAAAGAGAAAGAGAGAGAGATTAAGACAGATAAAGAAAGAGAGAGATTAAGACAGATAAAGAAAGAGTGAAAGAGAGAGATTAAGACAGATAAAGAAAGAGACAAGAGAGAGAGTGAAAGAGAAAGAGAAAAAGAGAGAGAAATAAAAAAGAAAGTGAAAGAGATAGAGACTGAAAGAGAAATAGAAAGAGAGAAAGAAAGAGCGTAATAGAAACAGAAAAAAAGAATGAAAAAGAAAGAAGAAAGAGAGAGGGAGAAAGACAAAGGGAGACCGAGAACGAGAGAGAGAGAGAGAGAGAAAAAGAGGGAAAAAAGATAGAGTGAAAAAGAGAAAGAAATTGAGAGTGAAAGAGCGAGAAGAGAGGGAGAGAGAAATAGAAGAAGAAAAAGAAAGAAAAATAAAGAGAGGGAAAAAAGGGATAGAGAATGAAAGAAAAAGTGAGAAGGAGAGAGAGTGAAAGAGAAATAGAGGAAGAGAGAAAGAAAGAGAAAGAAGGGAGAAGGAAAGACTGAGAAAGAGAGAGAAAAAGAGAGAAAGAAAGAGGTAGAGATAGAAATTGAATTTGAAATAGAGAGAGAAAGAGAGAATGATAGAGAGAGAAAAAGAGGGAGAGAAAGAAAGGGAGAAAGACAAAAGACAAAGAGAGGGAAAGAAAGAGAAAATAGAAAAAGAGAGAGTAGACAAAAGAGTGAAAAAGATAGAAGTTAGGAGAGACAAAGAAAGACAGAGAAAGAAAGAGACAGATAATGAGAAAGAGAAATAAAGAAAGAAAGAAAGCGAGAGAAACTGTAAGTGAAAAGGAGAGAGAAAGAGAGAGAAAGAGTGGAAGAGAGAGAAATAGAAAGAATGAAAATGAAAGAGAGTAAGACAGAGAGAGAGATAAAGAGATAGATAGAGAGATGAGGAAAAGGAAAGAGAGATAGAAATTGAGAGAGTAAGAAAGAGAGTAGGATAGAGAGAGAAAGATGGAGAGAAGGTGGGAGAAAGAAGGAGTGAGAAAGAGTAAAAGAAAAGATATAGAAAGAGAGAAAGAGTAAAACAAAAAGAATGAAAGAGAGAGAAAGAAAAAGAATAAGAGAGAAAAAAGAGAGATAAATAGAGAGAAATAGAGTGAAAAAAAAGAGAAAAAAGATAAAGGGAGACAGAGAGAGAAATTAAGAGTGAAAGAGCGATAGAAGGAAAGAAAGAGAGTGAAAGAGAGAGCAAGATAGAAAGAGAGAGAAAAAAGAGATAAAGAGAGAGACAGAAAGAGAGAGAAAGAAAGATAATAAGAATGACTGCGAAAAAGAGAGAAAAAGAAAGAGTTAAAGAGGGAGAAATAAAGATAGAAAGAAAAAGGTAGAGAGAGGAAGAGAGTAAAAGAGAAAGAGGGAAAGTGAAAGAAAGAGAGAAAGATTGAGAGATAAAGAAAGAAAGAATAGAGAGAGAGAGAGAGAGAGTAACAGAAAGAGAGAGAGAGATTAAGACAGATATAGAAAGAGAGAGGAAGAGAGAGTGAAAGATACAGAGAAAGAGAGAGACAGAAAGAGCGATTGAAAAACAAAGAGAGATAGAGAAAGTGTTAGAGAAAGAGAGAGTGAGAAAGAGTGAGAGACTAAAAGAGTGCGAAGGAAGGGAATAGTTAAAAAAAGAGAAAGCGAGAGAGTAACAGGGAAAATGAGAGAGAGAGAAAGGAATAGGGAAAGTGAGATAGAGAAAGAGAGAGGGAAAGAAAAAGAAATAGATAGATAAAAAAAGAGGGAATGTGAAAGAAAGAGGAAAAGAGAGAGATAGAGAGAAAGAGAGAGTAAGAGAGAGTAAGAGAGAGTGAAGTTGAGAGAGAAAGAGAGAGAACGAGAAAAGAAGTGAGAGAGAAAAGTGGAAGAGAAAAACAGAGAAAGAGAGAAAGAAAAAGAGAGAAAAAGGGAAAAAAATAGAGTGAAAGTGAATGAGATGAAGAGAGAGAAAAAGATGGAGAAATAGAGTGAGACAGAGAGAGAGAGAAGGAAGGAGTTAAAGAGAGAGAGTAAGAGAGAGGAAAAGAGGTAGAGAAAGAGAGATAGAGAAATAAGGAGTAAAAAAGAGAAAGAGAGACAGACAGAGAAAGAGAAGGAGAAAAGAGAGAAAGAGAGGAAGAAAAGAGAGAGAAAAAGAAAGAGGAAAGGAAAAGAGCTGGAAAGAGAGCGAGATTAAGAGAGAAATTAAGAGAAAGAGAGAAAGAAAAAGAGAGCAAAAGAGAGAGAGATAGAAAGAGAGAGTAAGAGAGAGAGAGAAAAAAAGAAAAAGAGATTAAGAGAGAGAGAAAAAGAGAGAGAGAAACATAGAGAGAAAATGAGAGTGAAAAGAGAGAGAGAGAAAGAGAGAGATAAAGAGAGAGAGAAAGAGAAAGGAAAAGAAATAGAGAAAGTGAGATGGAGAAATAAAGAGTAAAAAAGAGAAACAGAGACAGACAGAGAAAGAGAAGGAGAAAAAGAGAGAAAGAAAAGAGAGAGAGAAAGAGGAAAGGAAAAGAGGGAGCAAGAGAGTGAGATGAAGAGAGAAATTAAGAGAAAGAGAGAGAGCAAAAGAGAGAAGATAGAAGGAAAGAGAGAGAAAAAAAGAGATTACGAGAGAGAGAAAGAAAAAGTGATAACGAGAGAGAGAGAAAAAGAGAGAGAGAAACAGAGAGAGAGAGAGAGAGAGAGAGAGAGAGAGAGAGAGAGAGTGTGAAAAAAGAGAGAGAGAGAAAGAGAGAGATTAAGAGAGAGAGAAAGAGAGAGAGAAAGAGAGAGAGAAAGAGAGAGAGAGATTAAAAGAGAGAGAAAGAGAGAGAGATTAAGAGAAAGAGAAAGAGAGAAATTAAGAGAGAATGAAAGAGAGTGATTAAGAGAGAGAGAAAGAGAGAGATTAAGAGAGAGAGAAAGAGAGATTAAGAGAGAGAGATTAAAAGAGAGAGAAAGAAATGTATAAAGAGAGATAGAAAGAGAGAATGAGAAACACAGAGAGAGAATGAGAGGGAGAAAAAGAGATAGAAAGAGAGTCTGAGAACGACAGAGAGTGTAAAATAGAGAAAAAAGAGATCGAGAATGAAGAAGAGAGAGAGAGAGAGAGAGAATGATGGAGACAGAAAAAGAAAGAGAAAGAAAGAGAGAAAAAAGGCAAAAAAAGAGAGAGAGAAAGAAAGAGAGAAAAGGAAGGAAATACAGAGAGAGAAAAAGAAAGATTGAGAAAGAAAGAGAAAAAGAGAATGAGGTTGAGGCACAGAATTAGAAAGATAAAGAGAAAGAGAGAGAGAAAGCTTGAGTAGGAATGAAAGAAATATTACGAAGAAAAGAAGGAGTGAAAGAGAGAGCAAGACAGAAAGAGAGAGATAAAAGAGAGAAAGAGTGTTAGAGACAGAAATAAAGAGAGAGAAAAAAAGATAGTAAGAAAAACAGCGAAAAGAAAGAAAGAAAGAATAAAAGAGGAGATAGAAAGAGAGAAAGAAAAAGGTAGAGAGTGGAAGAGAGTGAAAGAGAAAGAGGGAAAGTGAATGAAAGAGAGAAAGATAGACAATAAGAACGGAAGAAAGAATAGAAAGAGGGAGAGAGAGTAAGAGAGAGAAAGAGGGAGAGAGATTAAGACAGATAAAGAAAGAGAGAAAGAGAGAGAGAATAAGACAGATAAAGAAAGAGAGAAAGAGAGAGAGAATAAGACAGATAAAGAAAGAGAGAAAGAGAAGGAGATTAAGACTGATAAAAAAAGAGAGAAAGAGAGAGTGAGAGTGAAAGAGACAGAGAAATAAAGAGAGAGAAAAAGAGAGTGAAAAACAGAGAGAGAATGAGGAAGAGAAAGAGAGAAAGTAGAATAGAAAGAAAAAGTTAGAGAGAGGAAAATGGTGAAAGAGAAAGAGGGAAAGTGAAAGAAAGAGAGAAAGTAAGAGAGAGATATAAAGAAATAATATAGAGAGAGAAAGAGTAAGAAAAAGAGAGAGAGAGAGAGAGAGAGATTAAGACAAATATAGAAAGAGAGAGAGAAAGAGAGAGTGAAAGAGACAGTGAAAGAGAGAGACAGAAAGAGAGATTGAAAAACAGAGAGAGAGAGAGAGAGAGAGAGAGAAAGAGAGAGTGAGAAAGGGTGAGAGAATAAAGGAGTGCGAAGAAAACGGGTAGATAGAAAAAGAGAAAGCGTGAGAGTAACAGAGAAACTGAGAGTGAGAAAGAGATAGGGAAAGTGAGATAGAGAAAGAGAGAGGGGAAGAAAAAGAAATAGACAGATAAGAAAAGAGGTACTGAGAAAGAAAGAGAGAAGGATAGAGATAGAGAGAATAAGAGAGATTGAAGTTGAGAGAGAAAGGGAAAGAACGAGAGTAGAAGTGAGAGGAAAAGAAGGAGAGAAAGACAGAGAAAGAGAGAAAGAAAAAGAGAGAGAAAAAGGGAAATAAAAGAGAGTGAGATGAAGAGAGAGAGAAAGAGAGAGAAATAGAGTGAGACAGGGAGAGAGAGAAGGAAGGAGATAAAGAGAGAGAGAGATAAAGAGAGAGGAAAAGAGGTAGAGAAAGAGAGTTAGAGAAATAAAAATTAAAAAAGAGAAAGAGAGAAAGAAAAAAGAGAGATAGAGAAAAAGAGGGAAGGAAAATAGAGAGAAGGAGAGTGAAATGAAGAGAGAGAAAAAGAGAGAAATAGATTGAGAAAGGGAGAGAGAGAAGACGTGAGATAAAAAGAGAGAAAGACAGAGGAAAATTTGGTGAGAAAGGGAGATAGAGTAATAATGTGTAAAAAAAGAATGAGAGAGAGAGACAAGAGAGAAATAGAGAGAGGGACTGAGAACAAGAAAGAGAGAGAAAAAAAGAGATCGTGAAAGAAAGAGAGATAAAGATGAAACAAAAACAGAGAGTAAAAGAGGGGAAAAAAAAGAATTAGAAAGAGAGAAATAGAGACAGAAAGAAAAACATAAAGAGAGAAAGTGAGAGAGAATGATAGAGAGAGTAAGAGAGACAGATAAAATGAGCTAGAAAAAAAGAAGAAAAGAGAGAGGGAGAAAGGTAAAGGGAAAAAAGGAGAGAGAGAGAAATTGAGAAGGAGAGGAAAAGAAAAGGGATAAAGAGAGAGAAAGAGAAATAAAGTAAAAGAAAGAGAGATAAAGAGAGGGTTAAAGACAGTAATAAAAGAGAGAAAGAAAGAGAGTAAGAGAGGCAGCGAAAAAGATATAGAAAGAAAGAGTAAAAGAGGAAGAGTTAAAGATAGAAAGAAAAAGGTAGAGAGAGGAAGAGAGTAAAAGTAAAAGAGGGAAAGTGAAAGAAAAAGAGAAAGATAGAGAGAGAAAGAAAGAAATAATAGAGAGAGAGAAAGAGAAAGAGAGCGAGATTAAGAAAGATGTAGAAAGAGAGAGAGAAAGAGAGAGTGAAAGAGACAGTGAAAGACAGAGACAGAAAAAGAAATTGAAAAACAGAGAGAGACAGAATGAGAGAGAGAGAGAGAGATTATTACGGATAAAGAATGAGAGAAAGAGAGAGATTAAGACAGATTAAGAAAGAGAGAAAGAGAGAGATTAAGACAGATAAAGAAAGAGAAAAAGAGAGAGATTAAGACAGATAAAGAAAGAGAGAAGAGAGAGAGACAGTGAAAGAGACAGAGAAAGAGTGAGAAAAAGAGAGTAAAAGAGAGAGAAATAAAAAAGAAAATGAAAGAGATAGAGACAGAAAGAGAAAAAGAAAGAGAGAAAGTGAGAGAGAAATAAAGAGCGTAATAGGAACAGATAAAAAGAAAGAGAAAGAAGAAGAAAGAGAGAGGGAGAAAGATAAAGGGAAACCGAGAACGAGAGAGAGAGAAAAAAAGAGAGAAAAAAGATAGAGTAATAAAGAGAAAGAAATTGAGAGTGAAGAGCGAGAAAGAGAGGGAGAGAGAGAAATAGAAGGAGAGAAAGAAACAAAAATAAAGAGAGGGGAAAAAGAGAGAGATAGAGAAAGAAAGAAAAAGTGAGAAAGAACGAGAGAGAAAGAGAAAAAGAGGAAGAGAGAAAGAAAGAGAAAGAAGGGAGAAAGAAAGACTGAGAAAGAGAGAGAAAAAGAGAGAAAGAAAGATATGGAGAGAGAAAGGGAGAGAAATTTAAATTAAAATAGAGAGAAAGAGAGAAAGATAGAGAGAGAAAAAGAGTTGGAGAAAGAGTAAAGACAAAGAGAGGGAATGAAAGAGAGAATAGAAAAAGATAGAGTAGAAAAAGTGTGAAAAAGATAGAAGTTAGGAAAGACAAAGAAAGACAGAGAGAGAAAGAGACAGATAATGAGAAAGTAGAAAGAGAGAGAGAGCAAATTGAAAGAGAGAAAAAAGAGAGAAAGAGAATTAGAGACAGAAAGAAAGAGAGAGAAAGAAAGATAATAAGAATGACAGCGAAAAAGAGAGAGAAAGGAAAAGAGATTAAGAGAGAGAGAGAAAGAAAAAGAGCTTAAGAGGGTGAGAAAAAGAGAGAGAGAGAGAAAGAGAGTGAAAACAGAGAGAGAGAGAAAAAGAGAGAGGTTAAACGAGAGAGAAAGAGAGAGATTATGAGAGAGAGAAAGAGAGAGAGAGATTATGAGAGAGAGAAAGAGAGAGAAAATAAGAGAGAGAGAAAGAGAGAGAGAGATTAAGAGAGTGAGAAAGAAGGAGAGATTAATAGAGAGACAAAGAGAAAGAGAGATTAAGAAAGAGAGAAAGAGAAAGTGCGATTAAGAGAGAGAGAGAAAGAGAGAGAGGTTAAGAGAGAGAGAAAGAAATGTATAAAGAGATATAGAAAGGGAGAATGAGAAACCCAGAGAGAGTGAGAGGGAGAAAAAGAGATAGAAAGAGAGTCTGAGAACGATAGAGAGTGAAAGGAGAGAAAAATGAGATCGAGAATGAAGAAGAGAGAGAAAGAGAAAGATAGAGACAGAAAGGGAAAGAGAGAAAAAAGGCAAATAAAGAGAGATAGAAAGAAAGAGGGAACGAGAAAGAGAGAAAAGGAATGAATTAAAGAGAGAGAAAAAGAAAGATTGAGAAAGAAAGAGAAAAAGAGAATGAGGTTGAGGCAGGGAATTAGAAAGATAAAGAGAAAGAGAGAGAGAAAGCTTGAGTAGGAATGAAAGAAATATTACGAGGAAAAGAAGGAGTGAAAGAGAGAGCAAGACAGAAAGACAGAGAAAAAAGAGAGAAAGAGAGTTAGAGACAGAAATAAAGAGAGAGAAAAAAGATAGTAGGATAAACAGCGAAAAAGAGAGAGAAAGAAAGAGTAAAAGAGGAGAGAGAAAGAGAGAAAGAAAAAGGTAGATAGAGGAAGAGAGTGAAAGAGAAAGAGGGAAAGTGAATGAAAGAGAGAAAGATAGACAATAAGAAAGGAAGAAAGAATAGAAAGAGAGAGAGTAAGAGAGAGAAAGAGGGAGAGAGCTTAAGACAGATAAAGAAAGAGAGAGATAATAAGACAGATAAAGAAAGAGAGAAAGAGAAGGAGATTAAGACTGATAAAGAAATAGAGAAAGGGAGAGTGAGAGTGAAAGAGACAGAGAAATAGAGAGAGTGAAAAACAGAGAGAGAATGAGGAAGAGAACGATAGAAAGTAGAAAGGGAGAGAGAGAGCAAATTGAAAGAGAGAGAGAAAAGAGAGAAAGAGAATTAGAGACAGAAAGAAAGAGAAAGAAAGAAAGATAATAAGAAAGACAGCGAAAAAGAGAGAAAGAAAGAATAAAAAAAAGAGGGAGAGATAAAGATAGAAAGAAAAAGTTAGGGAGAGGAAAAGGGTGAAAGAGAGAGAGGGAAAGTGAAAGAAAAAGAGAAAGTTAGAGAGAAATTGAAAGAAAGAATAGAGAAAGTGAGAGAGTAAGAGAAAGAGAGAGAGATTAAGACAAATATAGAAAGAGAGAGAGAAAGAGAGGGTGAAAGAGACAGTGAAAGAGAGAGACAGAAAGAGAGATTGAAAAACAGAGAGAGAGAGAGAGAGAAAGAGAGAGCGAGAAAGGGTAAGAGACTAAACGGAAACGGAGAGACGGAAACGGGTAGATAGAAAAAGAGAAAGCGAGAGTGTAACAGAGAAAATGAGAGAGAGAAAGAGATGGGGAAAATGAGATAGAGAAAGAGAGAGGGAAAGAAAAAGAAATAGATATATAAAAAAAGAGGGACTGAGAAATAAAGAGAGAAAGAGAGAGATAGAGAGAAAGAGAGAGTAAGAGAGAGTGAAGTTGAGAGAGAAAGAGAGAGAACGAGAATAGAAGTGAGAGAGAAAAGAGGGAGAGAAAGACAGAGAAAGAGAGAAAGAAAAAGAGAAAAAGAAATGGGAAAGAAAAGAGATTAAAAGTGAGTGAGATGAAGAGAGAGAGAAATAGAGTGAGACAGGGAGAGAGAGAAGGAAGGAGAGGAAGAGAAAGAGAAAGAGAGAGGAAATGAGGTAGAGAAAGAGATCTAGAGAAATAAAGAGTAAAAAAGAGAAAGAGAGACAGATAGAGAAAGAGAAGGAGAAAAAGAGAGAATGAGAGAAACAAAAGAGAGAGAGAGGGAAAGAGGGAAGGAAAAGAGAAAGAAAGATAGTGAGATGAAGAGAGAAAAAAGAGAGAAATATATTGAGAAAGGGAGAGAGAGAAGACGTGAGATAATGAGAGATAAAGACAGAGGAAAAGAAGGGAGAGAAAGAGAGATAGAGAGAGGAACGGAAGGTGAAAAGAGAGAAAGAGTGAGAGAAATCCAAGACAGAAAGAGAGAGAGAGACTGAGAACAAGAAAGAGAATGAAAAAAAGAGATCGAGAAGGAAAGAGAGAGGAAGATGAAATAAAAAGAGAGAGTGAAAGAGAGGGAAATAAAAAGAGAGAGAAAGAGAGAAAAACATAAAGAGAGAAAGTAAGAGAGAAAGAAAGAGAGTAAGAGAGAAAGATAAAAAGAGCGAGAAAAAA
Source organism: Callitettix versicolor (assembly GCA_022606455.1). Classification (NCBI taxonomy): domain Eukaryota; kingdom Metazoa; phylum Arthropoda; class Insecta; order Hemiptera; family Cercopidae; genus Callitettix; species Callitettix versicolor. The sequence continues at coordinate 13,163 of JAJIZJ010000070.1, read as the reverse complement.
GAAGAAGAGAGAGAGGGAGAAAGATACAGAGAGAAAAGGAGGGAGAGAGTCAGAAATTAAGAAAGAGAGACAAAGAGAAGGGATAAAGAGAGATAAAGAGAAATAAAGTAAAAGAAAGAGAGAGAAAGAAAAGAAGAGAAAGGGAGAAAAATTAAGAGAGAGAAAGAGATAGAGAAAGAGAGAGAGAGAAAGAGAGAGAGATAGAAAGAGAAAGAATAAGAGAGAGAGATTAAGAGAGAGACAGAAATAGAGAGAGATAGAGAAAGAGAGTGAAAACAGAGAGAGAAAGAGATAGAGATGAAGAGAGAGAATGAAAACTATATAAAGACCGATGAAGAGAGAGAAGAAGAGAGAGTGAGAAAGATAGATAGAGAATGAGAAGGCGAAAAAGAGAGATAGAAAGAGAGTCTGAGAACGAGAGAGAGAGAGAGAGAAAAAGAGAGAAAAAAAGAGATAGAATGTGAAGAACATCATAGAGAAGAGAATAAATGAGAACAAGGGAGAAAGAGAGAGATATGGAGAGAGAGAAAGAGAAAGAGAAAGAGATAGAAAGTCAGATAAAAAGAGGGAGAAAAGAGAGAGAGAGAATGGGAGAGAGAATGAAGGAGATAAAGAGACAGAGAGAAAAAGAAAGCTTGAGAAAGAAAGGGATAAAGAGAGAAAGGTTGAGATAGAGAAAAAGAGAGCGAAAAGAGTAAGAGAGAGTTAAAGACAGTAATAAAAGAGAGAAAGAAAGAGAGTAAGAGAGACAGCGAAAGAGATAAAGAAAGAAAGAGTAAAAGAGGGAGAGAGAAAGATAGATAGAAAAAGGTAGAGAGAGGAAGAGAGTGTGAAAGAGAGTAAGGGGACGTGAAATACAGCCAGAAACATGGAGAATAAGAATGGAAGAAAGAATAAAAGGAGACAGAGAAGAAGAGAAAGAAAGGGAGAGAGAGATTAAGACAGATAAAGAATGATAGAAGGACAGAGATTAAGACAGATAAAGAAAGAGAGAAGAGAGAGAGAGAGTGAAAGAAACAAAGAGAGAGAGAAAAAGAGAGTATAAGAGAGAGAAATAAAAAAGAAAGTTAAAGAGAGAGATATAGACAGATAAAGAAAGAGAGGAAGAGAGAGATTAAGACAGATAAAGAAAGAGATAAAAGAGAGAGAGTGAAAGAGAGTAAAAGAGAGAAAAATAAAAAAGAAAGTGAAAGAGAGAGATAGAGACAGAAAGAGAAACAGAAAGAGAGAAAGTGAGAGAGAAAGAAATAGAGTAATAGGGACAGATAAAAAGATAGCAAAAGAAAGAATAAAGAGAGAGGGAGAAAGATAAAGTGAGAAAAAGACTGAGAACGAGAGAGAGAAAAAGAGAGAAAAAAGATAGAGTGATTAAGAGAGAGAAATTGAGAGAGAAAGAGCGACAAATAGAGGGGGAGAAAGAAATAGAAGAAAAAGAAACAAAATTAAAGAGAGGGAAAAGAGAGAGATAGAGAGAAAGAAAGAGAGAGAGAGAAAGATAAAAAGAGGAAGAGAGAAAGAGAGAGAAAGAAAGACTGTGATAGAGAGAGAAAGAGAGAGATATTTAAATTGAAATAATGGGAGAAAGAGAGGAAGAGAAAGAAAGAGAGAAAAGAAGGAGAATGAGAAGGAAGGAGATAAAGAGAGAGAAAAAGAAAGATTGAGAACGAAAGAGAGAAAAAAAGGTTGAGAGAGAGAAAGAGAGAGATAAAGAGAAAGCTAGAGTAGGAAAGAAAGAAATATTACGAGGAAAAGAATGAGAGAAAGAGAGTAAGAGAGAGAGAGAGAAATATAGAAAGAGAGAAAGGGAAAGAGAGAGAAAAAGAGAGAATGAAAGAAAAAGTGAGAAAGAAAGAGAGTATGAGAGACAGCGAAAGAGAAAGAGATAGAAAGAGAAAAATATGAAGAGATAATGACAGAGAGAGAATGAGAGGGAGAAAAAGAGAGAAAAACAGTGATAGAGTGAAAGAGAGGAAAAAAGGAGAGAAAGAGAGAGAAAGAGACAGAAAGAAAAAGTAAGAAAGAGAGAGAAAAAAGATAAAATGATGATGAGAGAAACAGAAAGAAAAGAGAGAGAGAGAGAAAGGAAGACTGAGAGAGAGAGAAAAAAAGAGAGAAAGGAGGAGATAGAGAGAGAAATTGAAATTGAAATAGACAGAAAGAGAGAAAGATAGACAAAAAGAGAGAGAGAAAGAGAGGGAGAGAAAGAAAGCGAGAAAGAGGAAAGACAGAGAGAGAAAGAAAGAGAAAATAGAAAAAGAGAGAAAATGATAGAGTTTAAAAGAGATAAAGAAAGATAGAGAGAGAATGAGAAAGAAAAGTGAGAAAGAGAAATAAAGACAGAAAGAAAGAGAGAGAAATTGAGGAAAAGAAAAGAGATAGTAGGAAAGAAAGAGTGAGATAAAGGGAATCAAAGAGAGAAAGAAAAAGAATAAGAGAGAGAAAAAGAGAGAGAAAGACAGAGAAAAAAAGTTATATAGAAAGAAAGAGAGAGATAAAGAGAAAGAGAGAGAAATTAAGATTGAAAGAGAGATAGAAAGAGAGAAAGAAAAAGAAAGAAAGAAATATAAAAAGAGAAAAATAGAGAGATAGAGATAGTGAGAGAAAGAGAGTGGAAAAGAGTGATAGAAACAGGAAAAAACATAAAGAGATGAAGAGAAGGAGAAAGGAAGAGAGAAAGTGAGAGAAATCTAAAGAGAAAGCGAGAGAGGAATAGAGAGAAAAAAGAAAGAAAAAAAGAGGGAGATAGAGAGAGAGAGAGTGAGAAAGATAGTTAGTGCAAGAGTAAAAGATAGAGAAAAAGATAAAGAGAGAGTTAAAGGCAGAAATAAAATACAGAAAGAAAGACAGTAAGAGAGACAGCTAAAGAGAAAGATAGAAAGACTAAAAGAGGGAGAGAGAAGGATAGATGGAAAAAGGTAGAAAGAGGAAGAGAGTGTGAAAGAGAAAGAGGGAAAGTGAAAGAAAGAAAGAGAGAAAGATAGAGAATAAGAAAGGAAGTAAGAATATAAAGAAAGAGAGTTAAATAAAGAAAGAGAAAGAGAGTAAAAGAGACAGAGAAAGAGAGAGAGATAGAGAGTGAAAGAGAGACAAAATAAAAACGAAAGAATAAGAGAGAGATAGAGACAGAAAGAGAAACAGGGAATGAGAGATAGAGAAAAAGAGAGTGAAAGAAAAAGAAAAAGAGAAAGAGAGAGAGAAAGAAAAAGAGATACAAAGAGAGAAAATGTTAGACTGAGAAAGAAAGAGAGACAGAGAGAGATAGAAAGAGAAAATGAAATTGAGAGAGAAAGAGCAAGAGAAAGATATTAGAAGAGAGAGAAAAATGGAAGAGAAAGAAAAAAAGAGAAAGAAATAGAGAAAAAGAGAAAAAAGTGGGATATAGAAAGAAATAGAAAAATTTGGATAGAGAAAGAGAGAAAGAGAGAGGGAGAGAAAGAAAGTGAGAAAGAGATTTAGAAAGAGAGATAAAGAAAGGGAGAGTGAAAGAGACAGAGAGAGAGAGAAAGAGATTGAGAAAGAGAGATAGAGAAAGGAGAGCAAAAGAGAAAGAGAGAAAGAGAAAGTAAGAGAGAATGTAAGGAGAAAAAGAGACTGTAAAAGAGAGAGAGTAAGAAAGAGATTAAAAGAGTGGAAAAGAGAGATTGAAAGATAGATAGAAAGAGAGGGGGAGAGAGAAAGAGCGAGAAAAAAAGAAAGAGATAAAGTGAGAGAGAAAGAGAGATAGAGAAAGAGAGCGAGAAAGAGAAGAGAGAAAGAAAAAAGAGACTGAGAACAAGAGAAGGAAAGAGAGAGAAAAAAATGATGGAGAAAGAAATAGAGGGAATAAAAGAGAAAGAGTCAAATAGAAAAAGAAAAAGAAAGAGATAGAGACACAATGAGAAGGAGAAAGAGAGAAAGAGATTGAGAAAGAGAGAGATAGAGATGGGATAAAGAGAGAGAAATTAAAATAGAAAGAGAGAGAGAAAGAATAAGATATAGAGGGATTGAGAGAGAAAGAAAGACAGAAAGAGAGACAGAGAAAGATAGAGGGAAAGAAAGAAAGAGAAACAGAGAAAGAGAAAGAAAAAGAGAAAAAGACAGAGATAGGGAGAGAGAGAAATGTAGAGAGAGAAAAGCGAAAGTAGAAAGAGCGAAAGAGTAAAAAAGAGAGATAGAGAGAGAAAAAGAGAGAGAAGAAGGGAAAGAAAGAAAGAGAGACAGAGATGGAGAGAGATAGAAAGAGAGTGAGAATGGAAGAATAGAAGAAAGTAGAATAGAAGAGAGTGAGATGGAGAGAGAGAGTGAAAGAAACAGTAGAAAGAGAGAGTGAAAGGGAGAGATTATAAGAGATAGAGAAAAAGAGAGAGAGAATGAGAGGGAGAAAAAGAGAGATAGAAAGAGAGAGAGACAGAAAAACTGAGAACGAGATAGATAGAGACGGAATGAGAGATAGAGAAAGAGATAAAGAAAAATAGAGATAGAAAGAGAGTGAAAGAAAGAATGAGAAGGAAAGAGAGGAAGAGACAGATATAGAGAAAGGTAGAAAAAAAGAGAGAATAAGAGAGTGAGAAAGAGAAGGAACGAGATAAAAAAGAGAGAAAGGAAGAAAGAAAAAAGAGAGAGAGAGAGAGAAAGAGAGAGAGAAAGAGAGTGAGAAAGAGAGAGAGAAAGAGCGAGAAAGGGAAAAAGAAACTGAGAACAATAAAGAGAAAGAGAGACACAGAAACAGGAAGAGAAAGAGAGAGAGTGAAAGAGAGAGAAATAGAAAAAAAGAAAGAGAGAGAAAAAGAGAGCTGAATAAAGAACGAGAGACAGAAAGAGAGAAAGAAAGTAACAGAGAAAGAGAGACAATCAAAGAGAGAGAGAAAGAAGAAAGGAAAGAGAGATAGAGAGAGAAAGAGAGAGAGAGAAAGTAGAAAAAGAGGGAGAGATTTAGTGAGAGAGAAAGTGTGAGTGAGAGAGAGAGAGAGTGAGAAAGAGAGAAAAAAGTAGAGTGAGAGAGAGAAAGGGAGAGAAAGAGAAAGTGTTGGAGAGTGAGAAAAAGAGAGAGAAAGGAAGAGAGTAGGAAAAAGAAAGAGAGAAAAAGTAATAGAAAGAAAGAGAGCGAAAGAGAGAGAGGTGGAGAGACAGAAAGAGAGAGTAAGAGAGAGAGAAAAAAGAGAGATTAAGAGAGAGAGAGAAAGAGAGAGAAAGAAATAGAGAAAGGAAGAGATAGAGAGAGAAAGAGAGAGATAGAGTAGGAAAGATAGAGAAAATGTGAGTTAAATGGAGAGAGAAAGAGAAGAAGATAGAGAGAAAGAGAGAGACAGACAGAGAGAGAGAGAAATAGTGTAATAAAAAGAAAGAGCAAGAAAAAAAGAGAGATAGAGAGAGAGAGAAGAAAGAGAGAGAAAAAGAGAATAAGAGAGACAGGGAAAGAAAAAGAGCAATATAAAAGCAGAGAGAGTGGGAAAAAGGTAGAGAGTGAAAGGGAGTGAAAGAGAAAGAGTGAATGTGAAAGAAAGAGAGAAAAAAAGAAATATAAAGAGAAAGAAAGAGAGAAAAGAAAGAGAGAGAGAGAGTAAGACAGAGAAAAAGAGAGAGATAAAGAAAAAGATAGAGAGAGAAAGATAGAGGTAATGAGAAAGAGCAAGACAGGTGAGAAAAAGAAATAAATAAAAATGAAAGAGACAGAAATTGAAATTGAAAAAGAGAGAGGAAGAGAGAGAGCAAGAGATACAGAAACAGGGAGAGAGAAATAAAATAGAAAGAGAGAGAGAGAAAAGAAAGAGTGAGAAAGAGAGGGAAAGAGAGAGATAGAGAGAGAGAAATTGAGAGTGACAGAGTTAAAGAGGAAGAGAAAAAATAGAGAGAAAGTTAGAGAGAAAGAAAGGGAGATTAAGAAAGAGAGAAAGAGAAAGAAAAAAGTAAAGAGTGAGGAAAAGAGAGCTAGAGAGAAAGAAAAGACAGAGAGAGAAAGAGAGAGAAAGACAGAGAGAAAGAACAGGAGAGAAAAAATGGAAGAGAGTGGTAGAGACATAAATAGAAAAAAAGAAAGAGAGAAATAAACAGAGAGAGAACGAGAGAGAAAAGATAGAGAGGAATATAGAGAGGTGCAGAGAGAGAAAAAGAGAGAAGAAAGAGAGAAAGAAAAGTAGATAAAGATAGATAGAAAGAAGGTGAAAAACAGAGAAAGAGAGAGAAAAAGAAAAAGTAGAAAAGAGAGAGAGAGTAAGCGAGAGAGAAAGAGTTTGTGAGAAAGAGATAGAGAGAAAGAAGGAGAAAAAGAGAGTTAGAAAGACAGAGAGAGAGAAAGAAAGGGAGAGAGAATGAAAGATAGAGAGAAAGAGATATATAAAGAGAGTGGGAAAATGAATGAGAAAGAGGAAGAGGGAGGAGAGGGTGTTAGACAGAGAAAGAAAGGGTGAGATTGAGAGATATAGAGGGAGAATGAGAGTGAGGGAGGGGAGGGAAAGTTGGAGAGAGAGAGAATCAGAGAAAGAGGAAGAGAATGTCAGAGGGAAAGTGTGCGAGAGAAATAGAGCGAGAAGGAGAAAGGGACAGAGAAATAGGGAGAGAAAAGAAGAGAGAATGAGGAAGCGAGAGAGAGAGAGAGAGGGAGTGAGAAAGGGAGATGGGTAGAGGGAGATAGAAATGAAAAGGGAAATTTTCAAAAATTTTGGAAATTTTCAAAAATTTAATTATTTTCAAATTTTTTTTAATTTTTTGAAATTTTTAAAATGTGTTTTTTTCAAAATTTTTGGAAATGTTCAAACCCTTGGGAAATTTTCAACATTTTTGGAATTAATAAAAATTTTGGGAAATTTTCAACATTTTGGGAAAATTTCAAAATTTTAGTAAATTTTCAAAATTTTGGGAACTTAATTATAATTAATTTAATATGAGACTGGCTTTGCACAAAACATATATTACATGTATACTGTTATATATGAATATAAATTTGTGCACTCGCATCACGCAAAATCCAACATCAAAAACAGGCCTAAAAATGATACATGTTAAAACTGCAACGGTTCAAAAGTAGCGAGCGAGAAGGAGAAAGAGAGAGAGAGAGAGAGAAAGTGAAAAAAAGAGAGATAGAGAGAGAGAAAGAAAAAGAAACAAAAGCAAGAAAAAGTATGAAAGAGAGAAAGAAAGAGAGTGAGAAAGAAAGAAAAAGATACAGAGAAAAAGGAAGAAAAAGAGAGAAAGAGAGAGAGAGGGAGAAAGAGACAGAAAAGAGAAAGTAGAAAGAAAAAAGAGATCGAAAGAGAAAGAGACAGAGAAAGACAGAGTGAAAGAGAGAGAGAAACAGAAAAAGAAAAAAAATAGAGACAGATAGAGAAAGAGAAAGCGAGAAACAAATAAAAAGAGAGAGACAGGAAAAGAGAAAGAAAAAAGAGGGAAAGAGAGAGGGAGAAAAAGAAAGAGAAAAAGAGAGAGAAAGAAAATACAAAAGAGAGAGGGAAAGAGAAGTGATAAAGAGAGAAAAGGAGAGAGAAAGAGAGAAATAGAGAGAAAGAGAAAGAAAGATATATAGAGAGAAGAATGAAAAAGAGACAAAAGAGAGAAAAAGTAAGAAATATAAAGAGAGAGAAAGAAATAAAAAACAGAGAAAAAAGAGAGAGAAAGAGAGAGATATTGAAAGAGAGAGAGAGAAAGTAGAAAGAAAAGAGTGAGAGTATGTGAGAGAGAAAGAGAAAGTGAGAAAGAGGGAGAATTAGAGGGAATGAGAGAAAGATAGAGAGAGGGAAGAGAGAAAGAAAGAGAAAGAGAGATAAAAAGAAGGAGATAAGAAGAGAGAGAAATAAGAGAAAGATAGAGAGAAAGAGAGAGATAGAAGGAGAGGAAGAGAAAGAGAGAAAGAAAGAAAGTAAGAGAGATACAGAAAGAAAGAGAGAGAAAGACAGAGAGAGAAAAAGAGGCTCAAAATAGAGAGAGAAAGAGAGTGAGAAAGAGAGAGAGAGAGAAAGAGAAAGAGAGAGAGAGAGAAAGAGAAAGAGAGACTGAGACCAAGAAAGAGAACGAAAATGAAAAAGGATGATAGCGAGAGAAAGAGAATGAAAGAAAGAGAGTAAAAGGAAAAAACAGAGAGTGAAAGAGAGAGAAATAGAAAAAGAAAGAAAGAAAGAGAGAGATATAGACAGAAAGAGAAACAGTAAAAGAGAAAGAGAGAAAGAAAGAAAGAAAGAGAGACAGATAAAGATAAAAAGAAAGAAAGGGGAGAAGAGAGAGGGAGAAAGATAAAGAGAGAAAAGAGAGAGAAAGAGAGAAATAAAAAGAAAGAGAGAGAAAGAAGGACAGAGAAAGAGAGGAATATAAATAGAGAGAGAAAGGGAGACTGAAAACGAGAGAGAAAAAGAGAGAAAAAAGAGATTGAGAGAGCAAGAGAGGGATGGAGAGAGAAAGAGGGTGAAAGAGAGAAATAGAGAGAGAAAGATAGAAATTGAGAGTGAAAGGGAGAGAAAGAAAGAAAAATAATAATAGAGAGAAAATGAGAGATAGTGAGAGAAAGAAAGAGTGAGAAAGAGAGAGTAGATAGAGAAAAGGAGAGAAAGAGAGATAGATTGAAACAGAGAAAGAAAAAGAGAGAGAGAAAGAAAGGAAGAAAGAGGAAGACAGATTAAGAGAGATAAAGTAGAAATTGAGAGTTAGAGGGAGAGGGAGAGAGAGCAAGAGAGAAAGAGAGAGAGAAAAGATAAAGAGAGAGTTAGAGACAAAAAAAAGAGAGAAAGAAAGAGAGAGAAAAAGAGAGTGAAAAACAGAGATAGGGAGAAAGAAAGAGAGAGAAAAAGAAATGAAAGAAAGAGAAATAAAAAGAGAAAGAAAGAGTGGGAAAGAGGATAGAGAAAGAGAGAGTGAGAAAAAGAGAGTGAGAAAGAGAGAGAGAGAGACAAAAAGGGTTCGCATGAAAGGGATAGATAGCAACAGAGAAACCGAGAGAGTAACAGAGAAAGTAAGAGTGAGAAAGATAGAGAGAAACAGATAGGGAAAGTGAGATAGAGAAAGAGAGAAAGAGAGAAGAAGTGAGACTGGGATAGAAAGAGACAAAGAGAGAGAGAGAGAGTAAGAATGAGTGAATTTGATAGAGGAAGAGAGAGAGAAAGTAAGTAGAAAAGAGAGAGAAAAGAAGGAAAGAAAGAGAGAAGGACAGAGAAAGAGGAGAGAAAATAGACAGAGAGAAAGAAGGAAAGAAAAGAGAGAGAAAGAGAGAAAGAGAGTGAGATAAAGAGAGAGTGAGAAAGAGAGAGAGGAAAAGAGAGAGAAAAAAAGATAGGGACAGAAAGAGAGAGAATGAGATCGAGAGATAGAGAGAATGAAAGAGAGAGAGTAAGAGGTAAAGAAAGAGAAATAGAAAAAGAAAGAGAAAGAGAGAAAAAGAGAGAGAGAGATAGAAACAGAAAGAGAAACAGAAAAAGAGAATGAGAGAGAAAGAGAGACAGATAAAGAGAGAGAGAGAAAGAAATACTAGAAGAGAGAAGGGAGAAATTTATAGAGAGAAAAGAGAAAGAAAAAGATTGAGAAAAGAGAGAGAGAAAGAGAAAGCGATAAAGAGAGAGAAAGGGATTGAGAAAAAGAGAGAAAGAGAAAGAAAGAGAGAGAGAAAAAAAGAAAAAGAAAGAAAGAAACAGAGAGAGAAAGAGAGACTGAATACGAGATAAACCAAAAGAGAAAGTGAGAAATAGAGAGAGAGAGAGAGAGAGAGAGAGAAAAATTGAGAGTAAAATAAAGAGAGAAAAAGAGGGAGAGAAAGAAAGAGAAAAAGAGAAAGAAAAATAAAAAGAGAGAAAAACAGAGATAGAGAGAAAAAGAAAGAGTGAGAAAGAGAGACAGTAGATAGAGAAAGAGAGAGGAAGAGATAAGGAGAGAGAGATTGAAACAGAGAAAGAAAGAGAAAAAGAGTGAAAGAGAGAGAAAAAGAAAGGGAGCATGAGGAAGAGAGAAAGTAAAATGAGAGAGTGTTAGGAAGTGTGAGAGGAAGAGCAAGAGAGAAAGAAGAGAAAAAAAGAGAAAGAGAGAGTTAGAGACAGAAACAAAAAGAGAGAAAGAAAGATAGTAAGAAAGAGAGCGAAAAGAAGAGATAAAGTAAGAGTAAAAGAGCGAGAGAGACATATAAAGAGAAAAGGGTAGAGAGAGGAAGAGAGTGTGAAATAAAAAGAGGGAAAGTGAAAGAAAGAGAGAAAGAGAAAAAGTTAGAGAGACAAAGAAAGAAAGAATAGAAAGAGAGAGTGTAAGAGAAAGAGAGAGAGATTAAGACAGATATAGAAAGAGAGAAAGAGAGAGAGAAAAAGATAGCGTGAAAGGGACAGAGAAAGATAGAGAGAAAGTGAAATTGAAAAACAGAGAGAGAGAGAAAAAGAGAGCATGAGAGAGGGAAAGAGAAAAGAGAGAAAGAGAAATAAAGAGAGAGAAAGAGGGATAGAGATAGAGAATAAGAGAGAGAGAAAGAGAGAGTGAGAAAGAGTGAGAGACAAAAAGAGTGCGAAAGAAAGGGATAGATAGAAAAAGAGAAAGCGAGTGAGTAACAGAGAAAATGAGAGAAAGATAAAGAGAAAGTAATAGGGAAATGAGATAGAGAAAGAGAGAGAGAAAAGAGAGAGAGAGAAAGAAAAAGAGATAGAAAGAGAGACTGAGAAAAGAGAGAAAGATTAAGATAGAGAGAAATAGAGAGAGTAAGAGAGCATGAAGTTGAGAGAGAAAGAGAGTAGAAGAGAGAGAGAAAAGAGGGAGAGAAAGACAGAGAAAGACAGAGAAAGAGAGAGAGAAAGAGAATAAGAAAAAGAGAGAGAGGGAAAGGGAAGAGGTAGAGAATGAGAGATAGAGAAATAAAGAATAAAAAAGAGAAAGAGAGACAGAGAGAGAATGAGAAGAAGAAAGAGAGAAAGAGAGACTGAGAACAAGAAAGGGAAAGAAAAAAGAGATCAAGAACAAGAGAGAGAGAGAGAGAAAGAGGAAAGAAAAAGAGAGAGTGAAAGAGAGATAAATAAAAAAGAAAATGAAAGAGAGATAGAGACAGAAAGAGAAACAGAAAGAGAGAAAGTTAGAGAGAAAGAAATAAATTAAGAGAGACAGATAAAACAAGCGAGAAAGAAAGAAGAAAAGAGATAGGGAGAAAGATAAAGAGAGAAAAAGAGAGAGAAAAATTGAGAAAGAGAGGGAAAGATAAGGGATAGAGAGAGAGAGAGAGAGAGAGAGAAAGTGAAAGAAAGAGAGAGAGAAAGAAAGAGAGAAAAATAGGTGAGGGAAAGAGATAGAGAAAGAGAGAGAGAAAGAAAGAAAGAGAGAAAGAGATAGAGAAAGAGAGATATAGAAAGAGAGAGTAAGGGAGAGAGAAAGAAAGAGAGAGGGATTAAGAGAGAGAGAAGGAAAGTGAGGGAAAGAGAGAGAAACAGAGAGAGAGAAAGAGAGAGATGATGAGAGAGGGAAAGAAAAGTATAAAGTGAGATAGAAAAGAGAGAGGAAGAGAGATTGAGAAAGACAGAGAGAGAATGAGAGGGAGAAAAAGAGAGATATAGAGTGAAGGAGAGAGAGAAAGAGAAAATAAGAGTAAGAGGGAGATAGAGACAGAGAGAGAAAGAGGAAGAGAGAGAAATAAAGAGAGAAGGAGAAAGAAAATGAGAAGGAAGGCGATAAAGAGAGATAGATAAAGAGAGAGAAGAAGAAAACTTAGAAAGAAAGAATGAGAGGTTCAGAGAGAGAGAGAGAAAGAGGGAGGTAAAGAGAAAGAGAGAGAGAAAGCTAGAGTAGGAAAGAAAGAGATATGACGAGGAAAAGAAGGAGAGAAAGAGAGAGAAAGGGAATGAGAGAGAAAAGAGAAAGAGAGAGAAAGGGAGAGAGAGAGAAAAGAGAAAGAGAGGATAGTGAATGAAAGAAAAAGTGAGAAAGAAAGAGAGTAATAGTGACAGCGAAAGAGAGAGATAAAAAGAGAAAAAGAGGAAGAGAGAATGAGAGAGAGAAAAAAAGGTGGTGAGACTAAGAGAGAGTGAAAGTAAAAGAAAGAATGTGAAAGAAAGAGAGAGAGAAAGATATAGAGAGAAATAAAGAAAGAATAGAAAAAGAGAGTAAGAGAGAGAAAGAGGGAGAGAAAGAGAGAGAAATAGAAAAAGAAAGAGAAAGAAAGATCGATATAGAGAGAGAAAGAAAAAGAGACAAAAAGAAAAAAAAAAGAGAGAGAGAAAGAGAGAGACAAAGAAAGAGAGTGAGAATAAAAGAAAGAAAGAGAAACAGAGAAAGAGAAAGAAAGAGAGAGAAAGAGGTAGATATTTAGAAAGAGAGAGAAAGAAAGAAAGTTAAAAAGAGAGAGAGTAAGTGAGAGAGAAAGAGAGAGTGAGAAAGAGAGAGAGTTAAGAGAGAGAGAAAGGGAGAAAGATTAGGAGACAGAAAGAAGAAGAGGGAGAGAGAGAGAGAGAAAGAGTGTGAGGAAAAGAGAGGGAAAGAACAGATAAAGAGAGATAGAAACAGAGAGAGAGGAAGAGAAAGAGAAAGAGAAGGAGAGGGAGGAAAAGAGAGATAAAAAGAGAGTGAGAGAGAAAGAGAGTTGAGAACGAGAGAGCGAAAGAGAGAGAAAAAGATAGAGTGGTAAAGAGAGAGAAATTGAGAGGAAAGGAGAGGGTGAGAAAGAAAGAGAGGAAGAGAAAGAAAGGAAAATAAAGAGAGAGAAAAATACAGAGATTGAGAGAGAAAGAAAGGGAGAGAAGGATTTACGGTTATGTATAAAGAATAAAATAATGCACGAAATATTCACTAAAGCACACAAAAATCTTCATTTATTATCTCCAGATAACTCTTAGTATCAAGCTGAAGACAAAGACCTGTTATCTATTGATAATACTTTAATGTGTCGTCTCGACCAATGTAACACTTTACTGTTCTCATGATGCAAAATAATGTTAGTACCAAACACAATCAGCTGGTGACTAGTACTTCACAATGTTCACTGCCTGTTGTGTTTTTTAGTGCTCATGGCATGTTTCTAAATGCCATTATTAGTATTCATAGATAAAAGAAGACATAGATAGTACACTTTCTAAAGTTTATCAAGCAAATAATTTTTAAACAAAATGTCTTGTTATAATTGGGCACTTTTGTTACTAATAGCACCAGAGTTGCTACATGTATGGTACAGAGAATTAAAAATAAGTTCACAAGATAAACAGGGTCAGATTTATCTTATTTCTATATTACATCTTTTCTAATAGATCCTA
>JAJIZJ010000171.1:0-37289 GCA_022606455.1 Callitettix versicolor | reverse complement strand
CGTTAACATGGGTGACCGATGCGAAGGCGGGTGATCACCACCTCTTCTCTGCGACTTGCACGTATTGACGACCCCAAGGACGAACTGTACTTTTGATTACCTCAATTTATTACAGCTTGTAGCTGCCCATTCATTTTCCCCACTGTAGATGAATTAAATGTTTTACGTGACAAAGGAAGTCAGACACGATTACACGTTGAGTGCATGGCGGAAGAAAAGTTGCTTCCTTTGCCGCATTATCCGCTATAGTGTTTCCAGATATTCCACAGTGGCCAGGAATCCAGATAAATGATACTCTTGCACCTCGTAGTTCAAGTCTATGGACAGAACACAGAACATCTTGAACCAGAGGGTTTACCGAATACATATCCTGCATTGCCTGAAATGCACTTTTGAATCGGAACAAACTACGTAATGCAAACTATCGAATTCAATAGTGTTCAGAGCCTTTAAGATGGCAAAAGAGTTCGGCTGTAAAGACACTGCAAGTTGAGGGTAATCCATACTTATACGTTTCGTCCAATGAGTAAAATGCACACCCAACATTGTTATTCATCTTAGAGCCATCTGTGAAAATAAATTTAGCAGATGGATATGAACTAGTCAGTCGAAAAAACTCACGTTGATACACAATGTTAGGAGTGTTGTCTTTCTGGTATGCACATAAGGAGAAATCAAATGTCGGCATATTGATTTTCCATGGAGGGACAAGACAAAGGACCTTTCAAACATTGGGGTAGTTCAATACGTAAGTCATCAAAAATACATGGAAGTTCTAATACCAAGAGGAGCAGTAGCATTCGGTCGAGTTTCATACTGTCGCACCAATTGATTTTTGAAAACTGTATTAAAAGCAGGGTGCCAAGGTTTAGATGATAAATTGCTTACATAAGTTAGCTGTAGTTTCTGTCTCCGTCGAAAGAGTGAAGGTTCCCCAGTCTCGGCTAGAATGCTTACAACGGGACTAGAACGGAAGGCTCCAGAGACGAGTCGTATTGCAGAGTGATGGACTGGGTCTATTTTTTTTAATACGGATGGTCGTGCAGACGAATATACAATGCTGCCATAATCAATCCGCGAACGAATCACCGCACGGTAAAACATCAGCATACAGGTCCTATCAGCGCCCCATCGAGAACCACTAAGCACCCTCAACATATCGAGAATTTTGTTTGCATCGTAACTTTAAATCACGCAAATGAGGGTTCCATGATAGTCTTTGGTCAAATATTAACCCCAAAAATCGAACAGATGGAATGGTCCGAATTTCTGTACCATCGAGAAATATTGAAGGAGTTCGGATCTGTCGACGGCGACTGAAGGCAATACATTGAGTTTTGGCGGCAGAAAATTTAAACCCAGTTGAATTCGTCCATGACTGCAATCTATTTACTGTAAGCTGAAGTGTTCTTTCAGCTGTGGCCAAACTTCTAGCACCAACATAAATTGCAAAGTCATCCACAAATAGAGAACAGCGAACAGGAGACCGCACATTAGTAGTTATACTATTGATAGCAACGGCAAACAAAGTCACACTAAGTACACTTCCTGCCCGGACGCCATTCTCTAACCGAAAACGATCTGACAATGTAGATCCAAGGCGTACTCTGAAATATCTGTTTGAGAGAAAATTTTTAATAAAACCTAGTATGTTACCTTGTATACCCCATGATTTTAATGTATTTAGTATTCCTCTTCTCCAAGCCATATCATATGCCTTCTCTAGGTCAAAGAATATTGCAACAAGTGTTTGACGTAACAGAAAGGCATTTTGGATTGCAGATTCTAATAAAACTAACTGATCGATGGAAGATCGCCCTTGCCTAAAACCACACTGGTCCTTAGAGAGTAAATTATTATTTTCTAAGTACTAAACAAGACGGCGATTTACCATTTTCTCCACTAGCTTGCATAGCACACTAGTAAGAGAAATAGGGCGGTAGCTGTTTGGATCAGTTTTATCTTTGCCTGGCTTAAGAATAGGAATCACTGTTGCTTCCAACCAAACATCAGGAAAGAGTGTTCCTCAAACATACGATTGTATATCTTCAGGAGGAAATCCTCCCCGATGTTGGAAGATTTTTAATCATGGAATATACAAGGTTATCAGGGGCCTGGTGCTGAATCTGAAGAGGATGACAGTGCAGATTCCAGTTCTTCTATTGAGAAGGGCGCGTTCAAAGGAGAAACAGACGTACGAACGACGAATGGCATTGCTTCTTGAGTATTTTTGAAACGACAAAAACCATTGCTATAGGAAGTAAACGAAGAATAATCCGCAAAATATAAACCCAATGTATTAACAATATCTCGAGGATCAAAACTTATTATTCCGTTCCGTTGTTTGATGCCCATCAAGGAGTTGATGGAGATGAACCAGAAACGGAACGGAGTTTCTTCAAACAGTTGATACTGGTGTTGTTCTTGATATTGTGTTAATATACTGGGTCCAAGAATTTTTCTACTTTGTCTAAATATTCTACGAGCTCTAGCTCGGAGAATTTTATACCTCTCAAGATTTTCACTCGTTGGTCGTCTGTTGAACCTTCTTAGAGCTCGTCTACGTAAAAGCAAGGCATTCTTACAGTCCTCAGTCCACCAAGGAACGGGGGGACGAGATTGATGAGTCGAGGTTTGAGGAATAGTTTTATGTGCTACGTCTAAAATATTTTCAGTTAAAGTTTGTACTATTTCATTAATAGAGTTAATATCTTCAATGTCAGGTGATACAAATTGTTCTGTAAAATCCACCCATTGTGCCTTTTGTAGAATCCACCGCGGAGGCGTTGATTCGGACGGTGGAATGTACAAAGTGAAACATTAATCGGAGTATGATCGCTGCCGTACAGATCAGACATCGCCGACCATTCGAACTTCGTTGCCAAAATTGGACTGCAAAAGGTCAAATCAACGACTGTCAACCACCTGTAGAAGACGATAAGTGTGTTGGGGAACCATTATTTAAAAGACATAGATCTAATGTAGTCCTTATATTGTCAATTGGAGAATTTAAAGCCAGTAGTTCTCGTCCAGGTCTGCAACCTATTTATTACCAGCTGAAGGGTTCTTTCAGCTGTTGCCATGTTTCTGGTGCTTACATAAATAGCAAAATCGTCTAAAAAGAAGAACATCTGACAGGGGAACGTACATTAGACGTTATGCTATTAACTACAATAGCAAACACAGTAACACTAAGTACACTCCCCTGTGAGTAGGAGGGCGGTAGTATATCCACCCCCACCACAAAGCGTCATAGGTTCCCCTCCGTATGTCTCAATGTTAAAAGTGTTTCCCCCTAGTCCCCTCCATGTGGTAGGATGACGAGTAGATGTTTGCGTTTATGTTGGATGACGTGTTGGAATGTGAGGTAATCGTGAGGTCATACCCCCTCTGACTTGATGCTGTCGTCATACCCCCTACGACGTCGTACCCCCTACGTCGACGTCGCGCGGTCGGCTGTTGCGCACGCGCATTGCTTTACATTTTCTGTTCGGCGGTCGCCGACTGTGCGATGGTGTGTATAATTAGTTTGTACACGATTGTGTGTTGGTGGTGGTGGTAACAAAGAAAAAAGGCGGTAAGACGTTGCGTCATACCCTCTACGCCGACGTCACGTGGCCGGCTGGTGCGCATGCGCACTGCGTCTCACACAAACACGTACGTTTACGGCTGGTGGGCAAATGGCGTCATACCTCCTACGTTACACACATGTACTTTTTATTTAATAACTCGCCGTTGGTGATCACCTGAGCACCCTGTAGTTTTATGATGGGAATCCTAGTAATAGTATATATATGTATATTTATATACTTGTAATGTGCCTCAATATTAGCATATATATGACGACATAAACAGTAAGTCAGTAGCAGTAAACTCAAGGTCCTCTGCTTGTTTCAACGTGTCAGGAACCATTTTCGACACGTTGCACACATTTACAATATCAATCTTAGAGCACAGGATTTTGTAGGTGGTATAAAGAAAAAGTAATACGTTGAAATGTATTAGACATTTTTTATTATTATCATCATGAGTATTACAATTACACTAATAACAATACTAATAATACTATTTATAATAAAAATGATGACAGTAACACAAAAGTGTGTGTGTGTGTGTGTGTGTGACACAGAGAGATTATATTATATATTTTTAAAAAAATCTTAAAATATAATTTGAAGACACGGGATATCCGCGTTCTACAAACGGGGCACGTGGTCATCCGTTGAAAACAGTCTTTACACAAAACATGTCCACATGGTACGAGCGCGTGTTCCTGAGGATTCTCCAGACAAACAGGGCAGGATGAACGAGAAGTATGTCTGACGTTACTGCTACTACTACTATTCCTATTAGAACTATTACAAGTGCTTGCGTCCTGTAACAATAACAACTCCGTTAGTATTGTTAAAAAAGTAAAAATGTATTTTTTTAAAGAAAAAGAAAAAAGGTATTCGTGTTTGTCGTACTTGCTGCTCCGGGGGTATAACTCCGTGTCTGCGTAGATAAGAAAATCCACGATTAAAACTTCGTGCAACCTGGCAGTTAACCATTTGAAACACCTGTATGGCGTAGGTCCTGTTGTTTATACAGCACGGCCGTGAGCAGGCGTCTTCCAAGTCAGAGACGGCCAATCGGAGATCATGTATAATATCTGTTATAGCTTGCACCGTAATATACGCCGGAGGTAGGTCGTCATATTTAAAACCTCTGCTGGAACACCTGTGACACTGAAGTAAAGGAAAAATAAAAATAAATTCAAATTTAACTAAAAACTAGGAAATATAAATCGTATAAACATTGGATACTAACAGAAGACTCTAATCTGTGATGATCTAGAAAGGTGAGGAAACGTGTCGAGAAATATTGTCTGCAACTACGAGAGTCATGACCGTCATCCTGTTTCCTGGATGACGATATTGAGCGGCGTCTCCTGATCCTTCTTTCCCTTCTTATTCCTTCATCTGTGTCGTTGTCGACTTCATCGTCGTCATCGTCGTCGTCGTCGTCGTCGTCGTTGTAGTTGTCGTCGTCGTTTAATAAACTCTGGGACTCTGAGGACCTTGTGAAACTCGTCGACGACGACTCTGAGGGCTGTGACTGTGATGGTGGTGGTGGTGGTGGTTGTGGTGGTGACGGTGCAGACAAGAAGACGAACGTCGAAGAAGACGACGCTATCGATGACGTCGACGGTGTTGGGGACACAGCAGGCGCCGGTACGTCAATGGTCTATGAAGAAATAAATAAATACAAAATTACAAAGTTGAAAAACGGAGATGTAATAAAAGATGTACCGCACTTGGATTATACTTACATGTATATCTTGACCTTCCATCGGTTATAAAGAGATTAACACCGACAAGAGCTACAATAGTTTCTGTAGTAGTAGTAGTAGTAATAATAATACTAATAATAATAATAGTAACAGTTTTAGCAGCACATAACACTGTGTCGTTTAAGTAATGTACATGTAATGTATACACATATATATATATATATATATATATATATATATATATATATATACACAAAAATGGTAATACGGTAATTTAGATTTCTTCCTCTTCTTCTTCTTCTTCTTCTGCGTCTTCTTCCTCCTCTTCCTCTTCTTCTTCAACCCCCTGTAAATAGCGAACGAGTAACGCGAATCTATCGAATTCGTCTTTAAATTCTTTAACAAAAGCTTCAGACAATATTTGACAATTGAAGATCTTCGACCAGTAGACTTTTGTTTGAAATTCACGTATGAAACTTTCAGATAAATTCTGTCGTGAAGAGATATAGTACCAGTCGACATTTGTATGAAACTCCCTATGAAATTCTCAGAAAGTTTCTGATAGCATGAAACTTCAGACCAGTTGACCTCAAATTGAAATTCTCTTATAAAATCTTCCGAGAGAGTTTGGTCTGCGCAAATCCTCGACCAATGGACTTTCGAGTGAAATTGCCGTATGAAAGTTTCAGATAGCTTTTGACGTGCGGAGATGTACATCCAGTTGACTTTGGATTCAAATTCTTTTATAAAGTTTTCGGATAGTACTTGAAAACAAGATATTTCCGACCAGTCTACCATTGTTTCAAACTCTCGTAAGAAATTTTCCGATAGCGTTTGATACATGCTCACAAAAGGCCAGTAAACCTCGAAACGAAATTCCCGCAGGAATTCCTCTGACAGATGTTGATAGCAAGAAACAGCAACCCAGTCTACCTTGTATTGAAATTCTCTGATTTAAGCCTCGGATAAAATTCGATTTACACATATACGAGTCCAATGTACGCGGTCTTTATAAGACCTTATACTACTAAATGGCAAAAGAGGACACCCTGATATAAGACCCCATTCTTTGTCACTAAATAAGTCGTAAAGACTTACAGAAATGTATTTTTTTTTTTTCCCGGCGAAAAACCGTTCAGGTTATCATCGCCGTCATGAAAAATGAGAGTATATATAAAAAAAAAAAATTAAACAAAAATTTTACTTAAGAAAAAAGCAACAAAAACAACAAAACAACAACAACAAACTATAACAGTAAAAATAAATTAAAAATTTAGATAACAGCTATAGATATATTACACTTAAGAACTAAATAACAATAAATAATGAATAAAGTTTAATAACAATTCGTAAAACTATGCATAAACATAACAGAAATAAAGATTTTAGATAAAATAAATAAATAATATAACACAAGAAATAACAACTATATATATTAAATTTTATTTAAAACATTCAAACGATGAAGGAAGTACAGAACCCGGTCAACGGCCGAGGCACTATCTCCCAACATCGTCTGCAAACAGTTGCTCAGACCACACATAAAACGCACATTTTGAAAACCATCACAATCGAGCAATATATGTCTTATTGTGAAGGTTTCCCTACAGAACTCGCATTTAGGTGGGTCCCCGCGTTCCATCCGAAATCCATGCGTTAACATGGAGTGACCGATGCGAAGGCGGGTGATCACCACCTCTTCTCTACGACTTGCACGTATTGACGGCCCCCAAGGACGAACAGTATTTTTAATTACCTTCAATTTGTTACTGCTTGTAGCTGCCCATTCATTTTCCCACTGTAGAAGAATTAAATGTTTTACGTGACAAAGAAAGTCAGACATTATTACACGTGCAGTGCATGGCGGCAGAAGAATTGCTTCCTTTGCCGCATTATCCGCTACAGTGTTCCCAAATATTCCACAGTGGCCAGGAATCCAGATAAATGATACTCTTGCACCTCGTAGTTCAAGTCTATGGACAGAGCACAGAATATCTTGAACCAGAGGGTTTACCGAATACATATCCCGGATTGCCTGGAGGGCACTTTTTGAATCAGAACAAACTACGAAATGCAAACTATCGAATTCAATGGTATTCAGAGCCTTTAAGATGGCAAAGAGTTCGGCCGTAAAGACACTACAAATTGAGGGTAATCCATAATTATATGTTTCGTCCAGTGAGTAAAATGCACACCCAACATTGTTATTCATCTTAGAGCCATCTGTGAAAATAAATTTAGCAGATGGATATGAACTAGAAAGTCGAAAAAACTCACGTTGATACATAATGTTAGGAGTGTTGTCTTTCTGGTATGCACACAAGGAGAAATCAAATGTCGGCATATTGATTTTCCATGGAGGGACAAGACAAAAGGACCTTTCAAACATTGGGGGTAGTTCAATACGCAAGTCATCAAAAATACGGGAAGTTCTAATACCAAGAGGAGCAGTAGCATTCGGTCGAGTTTCATACTGTCGCACCGACAGGTAGAAGGGGGATCATGGTGATTAAAAACAACGACTCCTTATGTCTACCGTGCTCACTCGTAGTAGGCAAGGCTCACGCCGACAATGATCCGGATTACAAAGCCGTCATACAAGATAGACGTAAGCGACAAACTCTCAGGGCACGACAACTGATGACTGACGCGTATGTGGAAATCGGAGACGCAGGTGCCGGGGTGGTAGAGTTGCAAAAATTTTAAAATTTTCTCTCGGATTACAAAATTACAGTGTACAACTACGGTAACCACGGCCGCGATATTTACTTCGAGGGCCATGTGCAGAACGCGCCCTACAAGATAAACTTAATATTTCACAACGGGCATTATAATGTAATCACGAGTTTAACGGCTGCATTCGCATGCACTTATTATTGTGAAACCTGCCACACTCCTTTCGACCATCCAGAGCGGCACAGGTGTTCTGCACAGTGCAACTGGTGCAAAAGATCACCACCGTGCGAAAAAGACGATAGCGGTACCGTCTACTGCGGCGACTGTAATCGTCAATTTAAAAATAGAAATTGTTTTTCGCGCACACTGGAAGCGTCTGTCAGTCCGTACAGGAATGCCCTGAATGTAAAAAGTTGATTTTAACCAAAAACGGAAAACCGCTCACGTTTGCGGTGAAATCTATTGCAAATTGTGTAAGGAATACAGACCGGCAGGTCATTTCTGTTACATGCGCGTCGACGTGAGAAAACCAATTGTCAGGGATTTTCTATTTATCTTTTTCGACCTAGAGACGCGCCAAGAAGAAACTCTCGACACGGCTCAGGTGCACCGAGTGAATTTGTGTGTCTTTAGGCAATACTGTTGGGAATGCGTGAACCAGCCGTCAGAAGATTGTTCTCAGTGCGAGGCGCGAACGCGAGTGTTTACGAAAGAACCAGTCGACTGTTTTATGAAGTACGTAATGGAGGTTCGCAAAACGTTTAAAAAAGTGTGCGTCATTGCGCACAACGGTCAAGCGTTTGATTTTCAATTCCTCTTGAAATACGTTCTCGAACAGACTCAATTTACTCCTAGCTTGATTACACGCGGTAGCAAGGTCATCCTCATGGAAATCGATAACGTAAAATTTATCGATTCTCTAAATTACATGCCGATGGCGCTGTCCAAACTCCCCAAAGCTTTCGATTTGCCGCCGGAAAAAAAGAAAGGTTACTTTCCTCACCTGTTCAACACGTTGGCCAATCAAAATTACGTAGGCCCCATTCCGTCCAAAGAATATTACTGTCCCGACTCTATGTTCGATAAGAACCACAAAGAGTTTTTGAAATGGCACGACGAGCAAGTGCGCAACGATTACGTGTTCGATTTCCAAAGGAAATTTTCGAATACTGCCTTTCCGACGTTGATATCCTAGCACAAGCGTGCATTAAGTTCAGTGCATCGTTTTTGCAAGAATGCAACGTAGATCCGTTCTTTGAAGCCGTGACTATAGCGAGCGCTTGTAACGTGGCCTTTAGACGAAATTTTCTTAAACCCAACACTATTGGAATTGTGCCGAAAAATGGGTACCGTTTGGTCGACACACAATCACTTGTCGCACTGCAGTGGTTGACATGGGTGGAGGATCAAGACGGGATCCGAGTAGATCACGCCGGTAGAGGTAGGGAAAACAGATCGCCGGCGTTAAAGTGGACGGTTTGTGCGCTGATACCAAGACGGTGTACGAATTTCACGGGTGCTACTGGCACGGATGTCCGAAATGTTTTCCTTACGGTCGAGAAAGCCCCCTTGAGGATGACCCGTCGGACACGTTTAACGCCCGTCTCGAGAGAACTAAAGCGAAAACAGCTAAACTCTCTCGCCAGCACGATCAAGTCTCCGCGGTCGTCGAGATGTGGGAGTGCGAGTTCAGGGCGATGCAAAAGGAAACGGCGTACCTCAAAAGTCATCCCGTAATTAACAGCGCACCCCTAAACCCGCGAGACGCGTTTTTCGGAGGTCGTACGGGTAATGTGAAATCTTACCGTGCTTGTAAAGAGGGTGAAAAAATCCACTACGTGGACGTGTGCTCTCTATACCCGTGGGTCTGCAAGTACGGTAAGTACCCTGTAGGACACCCTACAGTACACGTAGGTAACGCTGAATGCAGAAAGGTGGGCACGAATGCCGACGGCTTGCTAAAGTGTACCATTCTACCCCCTCGCGAACTTTACCACCCCGTGTTGCCCGTGAAAATGCATCAGAAATTGATGTTCATTTTATGTCGCACTTGCGGAGAGACTTTGAATTCGTCAGACTGCCGACACACTGTGGACGAACGGACACTGACGGGGACGTGGACTATGGAAGAGATTCGTAAAGCCATAGACAAAGATTATGTAATCGTGGAAATGCACGAACTATGGCAGTACGAAGTGGCGAAATTCGATATGGAGGGTGGTGGACTTTTTACGGACTTTATTAATACATTTTTAAAAATTAAACAAGAGGCGTCAGGTTATCCGGAATGGTGTCGGACGGACGAGGACCGCACAAAGTACGTGAACGACTATTTCGAAACCGAGGGTGTCAGACTAGACGAGAATAAGGTAGAAAAAAACGAAGGTCGCCGCTCGCTGGCCAAACTCATGTTGAATTCCTTTTGGGGTAAGTTCGGCCAGAGAGAGAATCAGACTAAGACGGCGATAGTCAGACAACCGACGGAACTTTTTAAATTGCTGGTCAGTCCGTCCGTCCAAGTTAACAACATACATGAAGTAAACGAAGACGTGGTCGTAGTGAATTGGCAGTACGCGGAAGACGTCTGCGAAGTCTTGCCGACAATCAACGTCGTACTCGCTGCTATTACCACGGCCCAGGCTAGACTAAAACTGTACGAACACTTGGACGCTCTTGACAGACAGACTGTTTATTATGATACTGATTCCGTTATATACGTAGAGGGAAAACATAAAATCGAGACAGGGGACTACTTGGGACAGATGACAGACGAACTACTTGAATACGGTCGCGGCTCGTACATCACAGAATTTGTTTCCGGCGGACCTAAAATCTACGGTTACAAAGTTCTGTCGACAAAGTACCCCGACGAGCCGGTGACCGTGTGCAAAGTGAAAGGATTGACATTGAATCTCCGCACTTCCGGTTCGGTAAATTTTGACTCGTTAAAACGTATGGTGCTAAATGAGGATTCCGACCCGATCACCGTCACCAATAATCAGATCCGTCGTACTAAAGATCGTCAAGTGATTACAGTACGCGAATCAAAAACATTTAGAGTAACCGGAGCAAAAAGAAAAAGGTACGGTAAATATGACACACTGCCCTACGGGCATAAAGTGTCTCGAGTAGAGTAGAGAGAGAGAGAGTGCTAACGAGTGCGTTTATTAAAAAATACATTTTTTTTTTTGTTTTGTTTGAATATAGTCTTACCCACTTTCTTATTTTTGTTGTTTTTGTTGTGTGTGTGTGTTGGTCCCTGGCGAGGAGATTAATCTCCCGTAAACCTGTATGCTTATGCCCCTCTGACGTGGTATAAAAACCCGTAAGGGTGAATGTCCCTCTGGCGTGGTATGATAGCCCGCAAAATGAAAGTACTACTATAATAAAAACAACAAAAAAAGTAAGTCGGTAAACCGTGTACGGAGGCATCAGCAATGGAATAGGTATTTTTGTTTTCGAATGGATGCCACGTGGGGGTGGCGAAGGATGGGGCCACCCCTTTCCCCGAAAGGGGATATAAAGACTTCACACACGCAATTGGCGCGGCATTATTCGGTCATGACCGGTAAAGGTAGCGTTAGACGTGATTTAGCTAAAGAGCTGCATAAGCAGGCTCGAAGAAATTTCAAAACGCGTCGTGTCACGCTAAAAGGTGTCGACGACTTGTATCAAGCCGATTTGGTGGAAATGATACCTTACGCAAAGGGTAACGGCGGCAACAAATACATTATGACTATGATAAACTGTTTATCGAAATTCGCTATAGCCGTGCCGTTGAAAACAAAATCCGGACTCGAAGTAGCCACATCGTTGACACCGATACTCGAAAAACACAGTATGCGCAATTTCCAAACCGATCAGGGTAAAGAGTGGTTTAACGCTCACGTGAGTAAACTGATGAAAAGATACGGTATAAATCATTACACTACCTATACGGACAAGAAAGCGTCCATTGTGGAAAGACTTAATCGAACTCTGAAAACGAAAATGTGGCGCGAATTTACCGCACGCGGTACTTACGAATGGGTCGATTTATTAAAATCGGTGGTGAGATCTTATAATAATACTGTGCATAGCACTACCGGTATGAAACCTGGTCGAGTGACACGAAAACACGAAAACATGTTGTTGAAGAGAGTAAATGGTCAGGGGGATGTCGAATTGCCCGCGGCAACGGTGTATAAGGTAGACGATAAAGTACGAATTTCAAAGTATAAGAAAACATTTGCCAAAGGTTATTTACCGAACTGGACAAACGAGATTTTCTCGATATACGCAGTTGTCCCCACTACACCGACTACGTATATATTACAAGACTCGAAAGGTGAAATACTGAAAGGTGGATTTTAAGCCGAAGAAATTAGCAAGTCTAAAGTGGGCGATGTTTATTTTGTAGAGAAAATATTGCGATCTGAAGGAAACAAAGTGCTTGTAAAGTGGTTAGGTTTCGACAAAACTCACAATTCCTGGATAGATAAGCGTAATCTTATCGTGTGATACCACGCTTCCGTTTCCCGTTCCTCCAGACTTGGCGTGTCTATTTATTGGACATACGCGCGTAGAACGCGATCAGTGTTAAACGAACGCGATGCGTATCGAGAACTCGCGGCAAAATTGGTTATATCAAATTTTGACATCTTTGCCAGGGGAGGTGGCAGAGGTGATGGTGGTGGTGGTGCTGGTAAGCGTCATAGCTCGCTGTTACCTAACACTATACGGTGTATTATTTGTGGCCCGTCGAATTGCGGTAAAACTAATGTCCTATTCAATTTACTTTTCGACCCAAACGGTTTGAGATTCGCGAACGTGTACGTGTTTTCGAAATCTCTGCATCTGGCGAAATATAAACTTTTGGAAAAGGTTTTCACCTCCGATACGGGTATAGGGTACTTTGCCTATACTGATAACGAAAGTGTCATTGACCCTAGCGAAGCCGAGCCGGACTCTGTGATGGTTTTCGACGACATAGCGTGCGAAACACACGACAATATACGTAAATATTTCACAATGGGTCGCCACAACAGTATAGACTCGTTCTATCTGGGTCAAACGTACAGTAGAATACCGAAACAGTTGGTGCGCGACAACGCCAATTTGTTGGCGGTATTTAAACAGGACGATCTCAATTCGAGACACATTTACAACGATCACGTGAATACAGACGTTACTTTCTGTGTTTTCAAAGACATTTACGCCGCTGCTTGGAAAGAGAAACACGGATTTTTGGTAATAGATAAAGATAGCGAGATAGAAGAAGGTAGATATAGAATAGGATTCGACCGTATTGTAAAAGACTTGCAATGAGAATATACACCTACAACGACATAGCGCCATACGCGAAGAACTCTTTCCGCTGCCCAAAGTCCAATTTATGCGCTTGGTATTACGCGGATAGGAAACAGTTTTGCGGAAATTATTGCAGCCGATCGGGTAGACACGGTGACGTATTCAATCGACGCTGCTGGCGTCATAAAAGGCGTGGCAATTACAGTAAGAGTCTTCCTCCGGTTGTGATTTTGATGATAACGGGCGGTGCTTCGCGTATCAACAACAGGGACATTTGGGTGAAATTTTTGTTCGAGTGCGAAAAAGTGGAGTCCCGTTCGAATTGATAATATACAACCAACACATGCTGAACGGTACAGTACGTCACCCTCAAAATCTACTCTCACGTTTTCGACCGTTCCCGGACCTTTTCAATCGCACACTCAGACCAGGTCACGGGGATCTGGCGTTCACTCTAGTATACCTGGACATGCTACAGTACGGCTGTTATTTTCCGAGTGCATCCAGATGTGTCGTCATTACGGAGAAGACTATACCCATTCGAGGGCCTGTCGAAACGTATAGGCTGATCACAGCGTCAAAGTGCGTGTTAGACGTGAGTTATAACGTAAAGTTTGGCACTCAAACCCCGCTACTACCGCTCAATAGAAGAGGTAAAAATTTCGAGGCTGTGAACAATAAAGCCCAAGGTATGTTCACAGTAGAATTTCTTAAAGTCGCTCTTCCGACCGTGGTGGAACAGTGCGAAAACTTTGGCTTATCCTACGATGGACACCGATACAAGGTCGTTGACCCGCGACGTTTGGAAATATGGTCCGAATATACAGAGGCGAATGTAGACGAATTTCTTTTATTGAATTCCTATCTGCTATCCTCCTCCTCCACGTCACTTCGACCTATACGCGACCTTAAAGAGTACATGCAGAATACGCCGAGAGACGATCATCTTATGGTAGCCGAAATACCGGAATGGCGTGATAACGTGAAACGAACCTTTAATTTCACAGACACGCGTAAAACTATGCGGATTCCGTTTTTCGATAACACCACGTACAGTTATTTCAGAGGACTACGTTGGGAAGAAGGAAAAAAATTTTTGAACGCGTCAGTCGGTGACATTATAAAATATCTGGTGACGGCGAAAAAGTTTCCGCTCTTCTTTAGGTCGGTAGAGTTACCATGATAGCGTTTATAATTATTATTATTTTTTATAAATAACGTTACATCTTTGTGTAGGCGATCATTTCGCAATATGACGTTAACCGAAGGTAATCTGGCTACCCTCGAGATCGAACGGTTGAGAGATGCGTTGAAACGAAAATATATGCAAATGAAATTCGGTGATGCCGATATGGACGTACAATTGACTAGACAATACAAACCTATTATTAAGGAGTTGACAAAAATAAAAGATGCGTCACAGACTGCAGCGATTCCCTTTTTGAAAACTGAAAAACAAGAAGAAGAAGAAGGAGAGGCAGGAGAAATGTCCTCAATTTCTACGGCGACGCCTCTTTCATCAACACCTAGGAGAAAAACTTCTTTTCCGAAATTTTTGGACACACCTGTGATTGCGAAAACTTCAGGATCTAATTTTTCTTCTCCCCGTCTTGATACTGTAGATACGCCGAGCAGTGTAGTAGCTAGTTATGTAGCCACACCTCAAGGACGCAGAGAGTCGATGGATTGGATAAACGACAAATTCAAACACCCTCTTGTACGTAAATACATGATGGAAATGATTACCGACACATCGAAGAAAAGGAAAATCGATCATTTATACGGGCCTCGAATCGAAAACGACTCTGTAATGGTCGGTTCAGAGGCGATCCAATTTACGGATGACGCGGACATAATTATCGATGGTGTTAGCTATAAAGGTACGCCCGGTCTATACGAACTACTCTTTATGAAGAATCCCGAAGAATACACAACGGACGACGCTGTTACGTATAAGAATATCTGCTTACAGACAAACGCCCACCTGCAAAAATACAATCCCAACGGGCCGGTCAACCGTAATCCGAAAGCTGATAAATACAAACAAGTTATACAGTACCTCTTTCCACCGGCAAAACAAAACAAGAAAACCGGTGTTAAACAAGGACAAGGTCACAACCAGTACGCTTATTGGGACGATCCTAACGAATTGTGCGACCGTTTAAGACTTTTGCTGATGTCCCACGACGCAGGTCACACGGGTCACGCAAACGAAATAGCGTCTATTATAGAAGAACTCAAAGAGGCGGGACTTATAAAAGGTTTAGGAAATAGAAAAATACGAGCATTGATAAGATGAGTGTCGACAAGTTTGGACGTTATAGTGGCGGAATCGGTGATAATGCGGCACGACGAGGACCCCCAGGGGTCGGTTTTACTCTAACATCGGACGGAGATTATGATATGAAACACAAAGCGTTACGTAATGTCCACACGCCTGACGACGCTGATTCGGCCGTAAATCTAGGTACCATGGAGAAACAGTGTTTAACATTCGACCCGGTGATTGCGAAATATCACGCGAAAAATATTCGTTTAGGCGGTCTAGCCAGACCGACAGCCGACGATGACGCCGTGACCAAAGAGTATTTAGAATCTTTAATCCCCATTAAACTAGTCGATAATTATTCGTTTGAAAATTTTCGATTAAGTAATGTAGGGCCGCCTCAGTTGGACGGAGATGCCATCAACATTCGTTACGCGAAGGAAAACATGCTCGTGAAAGATGGTGGTGGTGGTGGTGAGGGAAAATTTGACGCCGGCGGGTCGGTTATTAATAACGTTAAAACACCCGCAGCTAAAAATGATGCTGTTACAAAATCGTACGTTGACAATCGCGTAATAAGCGTTACAAGCGGTAACAGCTGGCATCTACAGAATAAACGTCTCGGTCACGTAGCGGAACCTGTATTAGCTAAAGACGCTGTCAATTTAGATTTTCTTACGCAAAATACGCTTTTTCTTACTCGACTGCCGACCGGTGACATGTTCAACGCAAACAGTAAAAGAATCACAAACGTACCTGCAGGTGTGGAGCCTATTGACGCTGTCAATGTCGAGCAATTACACAAACAAGAAGAAAACATTAAAATGTGGGTTGCCTTTAACACATTAAACGGTGGCGGTGTTAAGGGGTACTTTGATGCTGAATATAAGCCTATCAGGAACATGGGCAAGGGGTCGAGCGATAACGACGCTGTCACTTACAATCAGCTGACCGAAGCTGTAGAAATAGAGATTAATAAAGCAATGATTGGTACGATGACTAATATTCACAAAGAACTAATCTCTTTGGCTAAGGAAATAAGGAAACGGTACAGTCACGATGACCCTAAACAGAATGTTTTATCTCACTGGCGCCAGGTATGGGAAGAATAACAATTAATCGAAATTTTCTTCTTCTTCTTTTACTTAAACAATCGGTCATAGCAATTTTATCACTGACGTCAGGTGTGGGAAAATAGTATTTAGGTCGGTACTTTAAGCGTCGGCGGGTCAGTCGTGCATTCGACTTTTAAACATGAAGATCATGTTTTTCGTCTTCTTCTTTGTCGCTGGCGTCGCGACACAAGCTTACAATACTTCTTCAAAGTTTTGCGGTTATGTAGACGAACCGGATTCTCTGTCAACCGGACGTGTTTGGGACACTCACACTTTGACTTGGTATATGTACGAGAAGAGCTCGTACAGGTGGTTAGTGCAGAAAGCTTTCGGCGTCTGGAGCAGACATTGCGCCTTAACGTTTAATCAGAATCCCACAAAACCGAATATCATCATATCGTTCGGCGAACACGACCATTTTCGTATGTCCACGGGCAGTCAGTGTTCGCATAATTTCGACGGTAAAGGTCACGTTCTCGCGCACACTTTCAAGCCCAATCTACATGAATCTAGGCAGGTTGATATTCATTTTGACAGCGATGAAAATTGGGACTTTACTCTGACAAACCCGTCGTACACTCACACTTCGTTTTATCAGGTACTCGTTCACGAAATCGGTCACGCACTCGGCTTAGATCATATCGGCGATTCCGATTCTGTAATGTATCCAATTTCGTACACCGTGTCAAATTTGTCAGCGTTTGATCTTTCACCGACCGATATTCGAAATATACAAGCTCTGTACGGCCCGAAGCCCACCTCCCCGCCACCTTCCACCACTACTACTACTACAACTACTACTACTACTACAACGACAGCAAAAACTACGACAAAACCAACAACGACGACAACTATTGTAACCCCAACAACAACAACAACTACTACTACTGCTTCTAGAAAAACTATCGAGTCGGACAATATCAGATCGGTTTCGACCAGGTTTAACCTATGTAAAATCAGACGCGAAATAAATACAATATTGATTGCGAATAAACACATCTACCTCTTTTACGGGAATTACGTGTGGAAAGTGAGTTTGGACGAATCGATAAGAGATCGTGCTAATGTGGAACCCGAACTCATTACAGACTGGTTGCCTTATCTGTATCTCGGTTCTCACAACATTACGGCAATTTTGCAAAACCCTAACGACGATATCCTCGTGTTTTTGAAGAAACACGTATACGTCGTCGAATACCCGACTTTGAGACTAAGGTACAGGTCCACCTACGACGGTTGGGCTAATATGGTCGTTAAGACGCCTGTAAACACAGTGTTCACAAATAATCGTGGACAGACATTTCTGATGGACTTTAATTCTCGTGTTTTAAGGTATTCGGAATACGACAGAGGTTGTCATTACGCGGGTCTCACGGCGGATCTGTTTCAAGGCGTTCCGCTTAACTTTAAGGGGCGTTTCGCTACACGGACGGTAATCTTTATTTTTCCACAACGGTAACGTGATCGGGTACAATGAATTTCAAGGACGCGTAGTGCGCGTCGAACAAGATCTATTCAAAATATTGAACATCGTCTGTTTGAAAGAGAATCGTCTCAAAAACTTGTACTCTATGTTATCGGATATATTTTATGTTTCCTCATCTTTTTCTTCTACTACTTCTTAAAAGGAAGACATGTAGTCGCAATGAATCAGTGTTAAAATGGTCGGTAAACGTGCAACACGTGTCAGTCGTAAACGACGAGTGCTTAGGAAAGGTCGTGGATTGGTTTCGTCAGCTCTAAACAAAGCTATAGATTTGTTACCGGTCGAACTACATATACCTTCGTACAACTACTGCGGACCCGGAACTAAATTAAGTAAGAGACTAGCTCGAGGCGATAAAGGTATAAAACCTTTGGACGAAGCGTGCAAAGAACACGATATCGCGTACAGCCGTTACAGCGATTCACAGAGGCGTAGCGAAGCGGACAATCGTCTAGCCGGACAAGCGTGAAATCGTGTCACAGCGAGTGACGCCTCATTGAGCGAACGTGCGACCGCACTCGCTGTAGCGGCCGCTATGAAAGCGAAAGCGAAATTAGGGGGTGGAAAAAAGAGAAGGAGGAAGAGGGCGGTTCGAAAACGACGGACTATTAACCAACTCATTTCCGGTTTAAGAGGTAAAGGTCTTTATCTCAGACCGTACAAGAAAAAGGAGGGCGGTGGTTGCAGCAAGCGTAGGACTTCTAAAAAAAAATTGATCGGTTCGATACCGATCAGACCGTTGACGAATCTGGATTTAGAAAAGTACGCTCATCTTTTGGGAGTGGTCTCATTCCGCGGTGTTTTCATGCGAGACACGTTACCGCGTAAACCTTTAAAAAACGAATCGGCTATCGTCAATTTGGACAGCATGTCCGGCTACGGTACTCACTAGGTATGTTATAAGAAGAGAGGCAACACCGTAGAGTATTTCGATAGTTTTGGTAATCTAAGACCACCGATAGAGCTTATCAGATATTTCGGTCACACAGCTAATATTCACTATAATTACACGAGATATCAGCGCGACAACTCAGTCGTTTGCGGTCATCTGTGTCTAAAGTTTCTGACGTCGTGATGTCTATATGCTTGACCGGAAACAGTTCCGCACTCTCGTGCGATTTTTTCCCCCCAATCGATGTGTCCGACGACCAATGGGAAATCGGTCTAGTCGATCTGGCTACGTACAATTCTATACCGAATATCAAAGAAGGCGTTAACAACGAATTGCGATTGTTATATAATGCCAGAGATAAACGATCGGTATTACAAATACTCGGCATTCATAGTGATACTAATAAAAACAAGAAAAGAGAACTTTTACAGGTTCCCCCCGTTGATGCTGCTGCTGCTGCTGCTGAACGTACAGATTCGTCTAGAAGCTCAAAGGTTTCAGATACAGTCTCTACTGCTGTTACCGCTGTTGCTGCTGTCGTGGAACACGAAAATTTATCATCAGCTGCAATTGCAAACGAAACGTTAAAAATAAAACTGCCTACGGGATCGTATGAAATCGAAGATATTGAAAAGTACATTAAATCTAAACTAGATCCCGACATCGTATTCTCTTTGAAACCGAATAATAACACGCTAAAGGTGGAGATATTTTGTTCGGAGGAAATAGATTTCAGCGGACATCAGACGATAGGCTCGTTACTAGGTTTTGAAAAGATAATTTTAGCGCGCGATCAAGTGCACGTTTCCGACCTGCCGGTGGACATCATCGAGGTCAGCGTAATACAAATAGAATGTAACGTAGCTTCGGGTTCGTTTCAAAACGGAATAGAGAGTCACGTTATACACGAGTTTTATCCCCAAGTACCACCGGGCTATAAGATTATCGAGATACCGCGAACAGTAATATATTTACCGGTCAACGTGATCTCGATTCATAAGCTTACCGTGAGTCTGAAGGATCAGAACGGCGACCTCGTCGATTTCAGAAACGAAACTATTTCCATCAGATTGCATTTAAGGCGCCGACAATAATAATAATAATAATAATATTAATAAATGGGGCTTGTATTTAACAGAGAACCTTATAGACACGACGTTAGTCCGCGGACAAACACGAGAGTGTTAACACGTAGAAATATACGTTTTTTACGATCTCTAGGCTTTAAAATTATTATTACTGTTTCGCAATAATGGATATGTTGGCGCTTGAAAGACATCCCGTGTACGATAACACGATCACGGGTAAAGAATATCATTATCACAAACCGTACGCATCGTGCACGTTCAGGAATAACGATGAGATCCGGATACCTGTAAACCAACAGGATGTCATGACGTAACCGCACGAGAGTATGCTTTACATTACCGGTACGTTGTCGGGAAGAAAAGAAGACGGTAGCAAAGCCTCAGTAAAATTTGTTAACAACGGAGTAGCGTTTCTGTTTGACAATATCAGGTACGAGATTGCCGGATTTTTTTTTTTTTTTTTTTTTTCGAAAAACCGTTCGGGTTATCATCGCCGTAACGAAAAATGAAAGTACATAAAACAAAATTTAAACAAAATTTTACGTAAGAATAAAACAACAACAACAAACTATAACATTAAAATAAATTAAAAATTTAGATAACAGGTATAGATTATATTACACTTAAGAACTAAATAACAATAATCAATAAAATTTAATAACATTTCTTAAAACTATGCATAAACATAACAGAAATAAAGCTTTTAGATAAAATAAATAAATAAATAACACAAGAAATAACAACTATATAAATTAAATTTTATTTAAAACATTCAGACGATGAAGGAAGTCTAGAACCCGGTCAACGGCCGAGGCACTATCTCCCAACATCGTCTGCAAACAGTTGCTCAGACCACACATAACACGTACATTTTGAAAACCATCACAATCGAGCAATATATGTTTAATTGTGATGGCTTCCCTACAGAATTCACATTCAGGTGGGTCCCCGCGTCCCATCAGAAATCCATGCGTTAACATGGAGTGACCAATGCGAAGGCGGGTTATCACCACGTCTTCTCTGCGACTTGCACGTATTGACGACCCCCAAGGACGAACTGTACTTTTGATTACCCTCAATTTATTACAGCTTGTAGCTGCCCATTCATTTTCCCACTGTAGATGAATTAAATGTTTTACGTGAAAAAGGAAGTCAGACACGATTACACGTTGAGTGCATGGCGGAAGAAAAGTTGCTTCCTTTGCCGCATTATCCGCTATAGTGTTGCCAAATATTCCACAGTGGCCAGGAATCCAGATAAATGATACTCTTGCACCTCGTAGTTCAAGTCTATGGACAGAACACAGAACATCTTGAACCAGAGGGTTTACCGAATACATATCCTGCATTGCCTGGAGTGCACTTTTTGAATCGGAACAAACTACGTAATGCAAACTATCGAATTCAATAGTGTTAAGAGCCTTTAAGATGGCAAAGAGTTCGGCTGTAAAGACACTACAAGTTGAGGGTAATCCATACTTATACGTTTCGTCCAATGAGTAAAATGCACACCCAACATTGTTATTCATCTTAGAGCCATCTGTGAAAATAAATTTAGCAGATGGATATGAACTAGTTAGTCGAAAAAACTCACGTTGATACACAATGTTAGGAGTGTTGACTTTCTGGTATGCACACAAGGAGAAATCAAAGGTCGGCATATTGATTTTCCATGGAGGGACAAGACAAAAGGACCTTTCAAACATTGGGGGTAGTTCAATACGTAAGTCATCAAAAATACGGGAAGTTCTAAAAATACAGGTCCTATCAGCGCCACATCGAGAACCACTAAGCACCCTCAACATATCGAGAATTTTGTTACATCGTAACTTTAAATCACTCAAATGAGGGTTCCATGATAGTCTTTGGTCGAATATTAACCCCAAAAATCGAACAGATGGAATGGTCCGAATTTCTGTACCATCGAGAAATATTGAAGGAGTTCGGATCTGTCGACGGCGACTGAAGGCAATACATTGAGTTTTAGCGGCAGAAAATTTAAAACCAGTAGAATTCGTCCATGACTGCAATCTATTTACTGTAAGCTGAAGTGTTCTTTCAGCTGTGGCCAAACTTCTAGCACCAACATAAATTGCAAAGTCATCCACAAATAGAGAGCAGCGAACAGGAGACCGCACATTAGTAGTTATACTATTGATAGCAACGGCAAACAAGGTCACACTAAGTACACTTCCCTGCGGGACGCCATTCTCTAACCGAAAACGATCTGACAATGTAGATCCAAGGCGTACTCTGATATATCTCTTAGAGAGAAAATTTTTAATAAAACCTAGTATATTACCTTGTATACCCCATGATTTTAATGTATTTAGTATTCCTCTTCTCCAAGCCATATCATATGCCTTCTCTAGGTCAAAGAATATTGCAACAAGTGTTTGACGTAATAGAAAGGCATTTTGGATTGCAGATTCTAATAAAACTAACTGATCGATGGAAGATCGCCCTTGCCTAAAACCGCACTGGTCCTTAGAGAGTAAATTATTATTTTCTAAGTACCAAACAAGACGGCGATTTACCATTTTCTCCACTAGCTTGCATAGCACACTTGTAAGAGAAATAGGGCGGTAGCTGTTTGGATCAGTTTTATCTTTGCCTGGCTTAAGAATAGGAATCACTGTTGCTTCCAACCAAACATCGGGGAAAGAGTGTTCCTCAAACATACGATTGTATATCTTCAGGAGAGAAATTCTACCCGATGTTGGAAGATTTTTAATCATGGAATATACAAGGTTATCAGGGCCTGGTGCTGAATCTGAAGAGGATGACAGTGCAGATTCCAGCTCTTCTATTGAGAAGGGCGCGTTCAAAGGAGAAACAGACGTACCAACGACGAATGGAATTGCTTCTTGAATATTTTTGAAACGACAAAAACCATTGCTATAGGAAGTAGACGAAGAATAATCTGCAAAATATAAACCCAATGTATTAACAATATCTCGAGGATCAAAACTTATTATTCCGTTCCGTTGTTTGATGCCCATCAAGGGAGTTGATGGAGATGAACCAGAAACGGAACGGAGTTTCTTCCAAACAGTTGATACTGGTGTTGTTCTTGATATTGTGTTAATATACTGGGTCCAAGAATATTTTCTACTTTGTCTAAATATTCTACGAGCTCTAGCTCGGAGAATTTTATACCTCTCAAGATTTTCACTCGTTGGTCGTCTGTTGAACCTTCTTAGAGCTAGTCTGCGTAAAAGCAAGGCATTCTTACAGTCCTCAACGAAGTGGATGGTACAAGGCAGTTAGGTATAGTGAGTACGGTTAAAAACTTACTGTCCACTCCCGAGTACAGGGTAAATAATTTAAAGAATGCCGGTTGGGTGGGTCCCGGTTAGTACGTATCCCCCGACAGCGTAACCGGTGAATCTTCCGTACTCATACCGTTGAAAATGTTGATGGGGTTTTTCGAGGATTACAGGCGGATAGTGGTCAACGTGAAACAGGAACTGGTACTCTTACGGTCGGCGTCCGATTTGAACGCCGTTTACAGCGAAGACGGCGCGACGTATGTGGAAGTAGAAATTACCGGTATTACATGGTTGTTACACCACATTACCGTGGACGGGAAGCACGAGGTGGACACTTTGAAAAAGATTCAAAGCAATATTACGGCGCATATAGCGTATCGCGGGTGGGATGTTATCGTAAAACCTTGGTGGTCGGCCGTGAAACAGGACTCGTGGGTTCTTAAAACCGCTACGGTAGACCAAATGCCGCAGATCATAGCGTTAGTCTTTCAAACGGATAGGTCGAATAAAATCGGTAAAGACGCATCCGAATTCGATTACTGTAACATTACGGACGTGCGGGTTCATCTAAATTCCCATTTTCACCCTTACGAACGCGTACGGGGTAGTGCGGCGCTAGCATACCAGAAATTCTGCGAATTCCAATATTCTTATTACGGTCGCGAACCGGCACCGTGTGTCGATTTAAAGACGTTCAAAGAGAAAACACCGATTTTCGTAATCGATTGTTCCAAACACAAAGACTCTTTTAGATCAGGACCGGTCGATGTGAAATTAGAAATCGAGGCGTCCGCTAATTTTCCCGACAATACCGCAGCCTACTGTATTATCTTTTACGATAAACACATGAGCTATTCTCTACTCACAGGCGCAATTAAAAATATAGCAGGCTTTTAGAGGGAGTGGAGGGGGAGAAAGTGAGTGAGGTACGTGTTGAACGGCTCAGTACGAGCCATGAGTTCTGAGCGTATGGACGTGGAGCGCTCTCCTACTAAACGCCTCGTACCGCCTAACCTTCCGTTGGGAATTTACTTGAAATCGGTACTGTTTCTAAACAAGGATTGCACAAAGTTTATAGCTACAGGTCTTTTCCAACACGCGGCGCACGAATTGGGCGTATTAGTGCAAGCCGGTCAAAAATTCACTTACTTTACGCAATCTCTCTTCAACGAGATCCTGGTGGAATTGGCGAACATATCGGCAGCCGTAGCAACACCGACGGCGGCTACCAGAAAATTTCCGCTTAGCGTCGGACACGTCGTCGTAAAGAACGTGTTCGGTAAGAGGTATGTTCAATTGCACAGCGGAGCAGGCAAACACGCTGTCTCTTTGACCACGACCGAGTGGAAATTGTTCGAAGACAGCGTTCCTTTAGTGTCGCGGCGTCTCGCAGAACTGTTTTATAACGAAAAGGATTTGATCTATTACATCATTGAGTGTCTGGCCAGCGACGAACTTGTATCCAGCACACTGCCCGAAGCGGATAGATTGTACGATAAGATAGTATTGTTCAAAAAATATGCAGCGAGCGTCGACGTCAGCGGTAACTGAATTTCACGCGTTCGTGGACAACGCGGGAGAGTATATAGTCAAGGAATTTGCCGTAGTCGGCCGCTTTTCGTACAGCGTTACAATTTTCCGGCGGCCTTACGATTTTCACAAATTGAACGAAAAAAGTAGGAAAACTGCTCGCTGGCTTCAAACGCGTTACCACTGTATCGATTGGTACGACGGTGACACGATTTTTGACGAAAATTTTTTTTTTTTTTTTTTTTTCGGCGAAAAACCGTTAAGGTTATCATCGCCGTCATGCTAAACGAAAGTATATATAAAAAAAAGGAATTAACAAAATATACTTATATATATATATATATATATATATATATATATATATATATATATAAATAAATAAAACTACAACAAACTATACTAAATACTTAAGAACTAAATAACAATTAATAATAAATAAGATTTAATAACAATTCGTAAAGGTATATAAAAACATAACAGAAATAAATTTATATAGATAAAATAAATAAATAATATAACACAAGAAATAACAACTATATGAATTAAATTTTATTTAGAACATTTAGACGATGAAGGAATTCAATTTTTTTTTTTTTTTTTTTCCCGGCGAAAAACCGTTAAGGTTATCATCGCCGTCACGAAAATGAGAGTATATATATAAATAAAATTAAACAAAATTTTACTTAAGAAAAAAGCAACAAAAACAACAAAACAACAACAACAAACTATAACAGTAAAAATACATTAAAAATTTAGATAACAGGTATAGACATATTACACTTAAGAACTAAATAACAATAAATAATGAATAAAATTTAATAACAATTCGTAAAACTATGCATAAACATAACAGAAATAAAGTTTTTAGATAAAATAAATAAATAATATAACACAAGAAATAACAACTATATATATTAAATTTTATTTAAAACATTCAGACGATGAAGGAAGTATAGAACCCGGTCAACGGCCGAGGCACTATCTCCCAACATCGTCTGCAAACAGTTGCTCAGACCACACATAAAACGCACATTTTGGAAACCATCACAATCGAGCAATATATGTCTTATTGTGATGGTTTCCCTACAGAACTCGCATTTAGGTGGGTCCCCGCGTTCCATCAGAAATCCATGCGTTAACATGGAGTGACCGATGCGAAGGCGGGTGATCACCACCTCTTCTCTACGACTTGCACGTATTGACGACCCCCAAGGACGAACAGTATTTTTAATTACCCTCAATTTGTTATTGCTTGTAGCTGCCCATTCATTTTCCCACTGTAGAAGAATTAAATGTTTTACGTGACAAAGAAAGTCAGACACTATTACACGTGCAGTGCATGGCGGCAGAAAAGTTGCTTCCTTTGCCGCATTATCCGCTACAGTGTTTCCTAATATTACACAGTGACCAGGAAGCCAGATAAATGATACTCTTGCACCTCGTAGTTCAAGTCTATGGACAGAGCATAGAATATCTTGAACCAGAGGGTTTACCGAATACATATCCCGGATTGCCTGGAGGGCACTTTTTGAAACAGAACAAACTACGTAATGCAAACAATCGAATTTAATAGTGTTCAAAGCCTTTAAGATGGCAAAGAGTTCGGCTGTAAAGACACTACAAATTGAGGGTAATCCATACTTATACGTTTCGTCCAGTGAGTAAAATGCACACCCAACATTATCGTTCATCTTAGAACCATCTGTGAAAATAAATTTAGCAGATGGATATGAACTAGTCAGTCGAAAAAACTCACGTTGATACACAATGTTAGGAGTGTTGTCTTTCTGGTATGCACACAAGGAGAAATCAAAGGTCGGCATATTGATTTTCCACGGAGGGACAAAACAAAAGGACCTTTCAAACATTGGGGTAGTTCAATACGTAAGTCATCAAAAAAACGGGAAGTTCTAATACCAAGAGGAGCAGTAGCATTCCGTCGAGTTTCATACTGTCGCACCAATTGATTTTTGAAAACTGTATTAAAAGCAGGGTGCCATGGTTTAGATGATAGATTGCTTAAATATGTTAACTGTAGTTTCTGTCTCCGTCGAGAGAGGAAGGTTCCCCAGCATCGGCGAGAATACTCACGACGGGACTTGAACGGAAAGCACCAGAAACAAGGCGGATTGCAGAGTTATGGACGGGATCTAGTTTCTTTAAAATCGATGGTCTAGCAGATGAATAAACAATGCTGCCATAATCAATTCGCGAACGAATTACGGCACGGTAAAACATCAGCATACAGGTCCTATCAGCACCCCATCGAGACCCACTAAGAACCCTCAACATATCGAGGATTTTATTACATCTTAATTTTAAATCACGCACGTGAGGGCTCCACGAGAGCCTTTCGTCGAGTATTAGACCCAAGAATCGAACGGATGGAGAAGTCCGAAGCTGTATACCATCAAGATATAACGACGGAGCCTGGATCTGTCGACGGCGACTGAAAGCAATACACTGAGTTTTAGCAGCAGAGAATTTAAAGCCAGTAGTTCTCGTCCAGGTCTGCAACCTATTTATTACCAGCTGAAGGGTTCTTTCAGCTGTTGCCATGTTTCTGGTGCTTACGTAAATAGCAAAATCGTCTACAAAGAGAGAACATCTGACAGGGGACCGTACGTTAGATGTTATGCTATTGATTGCAATAGCAAACAGAGTAACACTAAGTACACTCCCCTGTGGAACACCATTCTCTAAGTAGAAACGATCTGATAGCGTACTACCAAGACGCACCCTAAAATACCTATTACTGAGGAAGTTTTTGATAAAATGCAGAATCCTGCCCTGTATACCCCATGATTTTAATGAGTTCAAAATTCCCC
Source organism: Callitettix versicolor (assembly GCA_022606455.1). Classification (NCBI taxonomy): domain Eukaryota; kingdom Metazoa; phylum Arthropoda; class Insecta; order Hemiptera; family Cercopidae; genus Callitettix; species Callitettix versicolor. The sequence goes on along the minus strand of JAJIZJ010000171.1, from coordinate 9,575 downwards.
TTCTCCAAGCCATATCGTATGCCTTCTCTAGGTCGAAAAAAACAGCTATTAGTGTTTGACGCAAGAGGAACGCATTTTGTATTGCAGATTCTAAAGATACTAATTGATCCACAGAACTTCGTCCTTGCCTAAAGCCGCACTGGTCTTTGCAAAGTAAATTGTTGGTTTCAAATACCAAACAAGGCGACGATTTACCATTTTTCTACTAGCTTGCAAAGAACGCTGGTAAGAGAAATCGGACGATAGTTACTTGCATCAGTTTTATCTTTACCTGGCTTAAGAATAGGAATTACTATTGCTTCCAACCAAGCGTCAGGAAAGTATGTTCATCGAATATACGATTGTATATCTCGAGGAGGGCAAACCTACCTGACGTTGGAAGGTTTTTGATCATGGAATATACGAGGTTGTCAGGACCGGGAGCTGTGTCCTTCGTTGAAGACAGTGCAGATTCCAGCTCATGCAGAGTAAACAGCCTATTAAGAGGAGAGTCGTCAGAAGTACCGATGGTGAACGGCAATGGTTCCACTGCACTTTTGTATTTACGAAAAGCAGCGTTATACGCCGTAGAACAGGAATAGCTAGAAAAGGATGATCCTAATAAATTTACAATATCGGAACACTGAGAAACTAACTCTCCATTCGGCCGTTTAAGACCCATCAACTCCGTGGATGGAACACGGCCAGATATAGAGCGCAGTTTTTCCAGACGACAGATGTTGGCGTTGTTCTACAGATTGTTCCGATATATTGCGACCAAGATTCCTTTCTACTTTGTCTAAAAATTCTTCGAGCTTTAGCTCGAAGGATTTTATAACGTTCAAGATTTTCATCTGTCGGGCTTTTGTTGAATATACGTAGTGCTTTTCGGCGTAAACGCAAGGCCTCCTTACAGTCCTCGTTCCACCAAGGAACAGATGGACGTGGTGGGTATGCGGATGTTTTAGGATAACATCTTCGGCTACATTTAAAATCGTATTGGTGAATTTCTTAACCACTGTGTTAATGCAGTTCATTTCAATGTCTGGTGATACAAATCTTTTGCAAATTCTTCCCAATTTGCCTTTTAAGAATCCAACGCGGTAGGCGTCGTTGCTCATGGGCGAAAGTACAAAATGAAATATTAATGGGATTATGATCACTGCCATACAGATCTGGTAACACCGACCATTCAAACTTTGTTGCCAAAACTGGACTACAAAATGACAAATCGACAACTGTCCATCCGCCAGTAGATGCTGATAAATGAGTCGGAGAACCGTCATTTAGAAGGCACAAATCTAAGTTTGACCGTATTCCTTCGATTCGTATTCCCCTTGAGTTACAGGATAAGGAACCCCATGAAGTATGGTGAGCGTTAAAATCACCTGTCAATAAAATCGGTTGTGGCAACTGAGATATTAAATCATATACTTCATGATGTTGGAATTTGTAACTAGGCGGCAAGTAAAGGCAACAGACGGTAACTTTGAATGGAACGGTAATCTGAACGGCAACAGCTTGTAAATGAGTTATTATATTGACAGATATGGACTGGACAGAGTTGTGAACCAATATGGCTACGCCACATCTGGCTCTTTCCTCAGTGACGAAATCTGCTCTGAAAATAGAATAACCCCTAAAATTGAAGGTGTGGGATTCATGCAAGTGCGTCTCTTGGAGACACATTATTAAAGGAGATGAATCTCGCACAAGAACTTTGAGATCTTCCATATGGCTTCTTATCCCTTTAATATTCCACTGTATCACATTGTTATTAATTGGAAATGCAGACATTGAAATAAAATAAATTAATACAGTAGCGGGTTCTGTTCGTTTTTGTCATTTACTACTTTTGATTTATCAGAGTCTACCGACATCGAATCACTACTGTGATTTAAGTCGGACTCTGCAGATGTGTTTGTTTTGGAAGAAGCCGCTTTTGAAGCGGCTCCAATTTTGGTTTTTTTATCTTGCTTAGCTGTAATTTTAATCAACTTCTTTTCTGAAGTCTTAGACGCAACTACTGGTGGATGTGTTCGATTTTTTCAAAAAATAGGCGAGACCAGGAGAAACGTTTTTCGAAGCAGGCTTTAGTACTTGTGACTTGGTTCGGGTCTTCAAGTTCGAAGAAGATGGAATTACCTCAGGACTTGCAGGTTTTGAAGTTTTAGTCACAAGTGATTTTGAAGCTTGAGTTTTAGCGGCAGTTGACTTAATGTCTTTCGAAATGTTGTCTACAGAGAAAGAAGATGTTTTAGTAATAGGAACAGGAGTGTTACCAGCAGAAAACAGAGATAAGAGTTGAGCTACTTGTTCGGTTAAAACTTTTACGGTTTTTGTCAGCTCTTCACAGTTGCGGCAAGAGGCCTTGCTGCTAGACGCGACAGCGGCAAAGATTTTCCTCAATATTTATTCTGGAGCTCTTGAAAGTTTTCTTCGCCTCTGAAAATGAGACTTTATCCTTAGCCATAATTGCTAGAATTGCTTTCTCGTCCTTAAACTTTGGACAGTTAAAGGAACGAGCCGGATGATCTCCACCACAATTGGAACACTTTGGGTCATCCGAGCAATTGTCACTATTATGGCTATTGGAACCACAATTACCACATATTTCGGGCCTTCTACATGCAGAACTCACGTGTCCAAAACCCTGACACTTAAAGCATCGTTTTGGGTTTGGCACGTAAGGACGGACAGAAAGCCGTTGATACCCAGCAAATATGTGTTCCGGGATAACAGGCTTTCCAAAAGTCAATATGAGGGACGCGGTTGGAACTTTTTTCCCGTTCTCGTTCCTCAGAATCCGCTGTACATCTGTGACCGACTCCGATGCTAATTCCGACTTTATCTCCTCCAGGTCTAAATGGAGGAGATCTCTACAGGTTACAACTCCTTTAGCGGAATTCAAAGACCTGTGTGGTTCCACCGCAACTTTAACTTTCTCGAAGAAAGACGTCATTTTTAAGAGCGACAAGCTCTGCTTGTCGCTATTTGTCTGCACTAACAGCGTCCCGTTTTGCAGCTTCTTAATAGACGCTACGGGACCTGCTCTTCCCACTATGGCTTTGTTAATGAGGAAGGGCGACACCTTAGACAGGTCCGAACCTTCCTCACAATTTTTAAATATTAAAAATCTTGGAGATGGTAGCTGAATAGGTACAGCACACATCTCCATTTCCTCCAGATTTTCACGACTCCCACTACTATCAACAGACCTGTTCGACGTAGTCGAACGAGGCCTCTTTAGCGAATTCTTGGCGTTTTGTTTTGAGTTTTCCATAATTTTGTTACCGAGCGATTCCACGAATGTTGATATCTCGCACAAATGGTACAGGGTGCACCCAAACGTCACCAGTAGCCCAGGATACTCGAACTAAAGCGAGAATCCCCAATAAATTGGGGGGGACCTCCAATATCCTGGAGCCGAAGTACTCCAGAATCTTAGGAATGGGTTCCGGTACAACGTTACGGTTCCCCAAACCCAAGTACCACTGGCAGCCGCTCTCCATGTACTCACAGAATGCAACCATTTGTAACGATAGACCCAATTATAGGCTCCGACACCCATAATTAAACACCCATGTGCTTGCCAGGCGCCTATAGGCTGCTCGGTCCCAGCACTTGTCCCATCAGCGGTCCTCGGCAGTGCCAGGCACACATCAGGTTCCACATACTTGGCCCCGCCAAAGGAAACCAAGCAGTATTACCACTCCCAGACATAACGGAACAAGTACAGCAAATCCCTAAATGTACGTGTGTGTGTGTGTGTGTAAAGTGTTTAAATCGTAAGTGTAGTGCTGTAAGTGTAAGTGTGTGTTAGACACGGGTGCCGCGAGGCTCGTCCAGGTCCTCTCATTAGGACCTACAGCTAGTACAGCTAGTCTGCACCCCCCTGCGGGTGTAAATGTGTTTGTGTGAGAGTGTGTGTATATATGTGGTGTGTATGTTGTGTGTATGTGGAGTAAATGAGTGAGAGTAGAATGAGCTAGAGGTATGGTGGGGTCGCTAAGCCCATCAGCTGCTCACGTCAGCTGCCTCCGCCGGCTTTTGACGAAAAAACTGTATGCGCGATGTTAAAACCTTTTTCTACCGTCTTTACTAAAGGTTTGGAAAAAGCGCAATTTTTGAGACGCTTTCATACTAACGTATCGGAATTACCAGAGAAGATCACTATAGACGACAATATCTGTAAATATTTCAAGTGCATATTACCTCACCATAATAACGCTTACAGTAAATGCGCTCTGAGGAGCGCAAAATATTATTACGATTTACTCGTTGCTTAGCGTATGCGCTCGCACGTTTGTAGTTTAAGGTCACTGGCGTGGAGTTAATTCTCCCCTAAACCTAGGGTCCCTGGCGCGGAGTTCATTCTCTCCTAAACCCGTGTGTGTGTGTGTGTGTGTGTGTGTGTGTGTGTGTGTTCACAGGTCCCTGGCGCGGAGTTAATTCTCCCCTAAACCGAGACAAGACAGCTACGCTCAGCAACTAGTTAAATCTTGAAAAATATTACAAAAAAAGTTTAAAATCTAAAAGAAAAAAAAAAAACGGAGACTACAGTTTTGTCATGGAGTGGTAGTCACCGGGAGTAGCGATGGATTTGGGGCTACTTCCTCAAGGAGTTAAGCCTTCAGCTTAACCCCGGATTGTAATGTGGGCCATGACGGCGGCGGCGACGTCGGTAACGACAACAGTAACACACCGCCTCATGCGACGGTTCCAATCCCGTGAAAACACAGAGGACAATCTAAGGTGACGTATTGTGTGTGTGTGTGTGTGTGTGTGTGTGTGTGTGTGTGTGTGTGTGTGTGAGAGAGAGAGAGAAAAGAGAGAGAGAGAGAGGAGAAAAATAAGAAAATACAATATCTATAAATGCTTCTTTATATTTTATTAATAGCTTCCTTAATTATTTCCTCTAAATCTATGTATACATTATTGCGACATAAGCTTATGTCGCCGTCGTCCAATATTGTGTCCAACTCCGACACCAATGCCTGAACATTTTGTTCCATGACATCGTTGTCGTCGTCGTCCACAATATAGATTATGTTTCCTGCTGCTGCTGCAGGTGGTGGTGGTGGTGGTGGTCTCATTTCTTCTTCATCCTCATCATCACTAATGATTATTATCTCCGATTGTGGTGGTGGTGGTGCTGGTGTTAATGGAGAAGAAGAAGAAGACGGTGGAGGCGGCGGCGGCGGTGAATCGTCGACTACTACGATAAAATTGTTATTCAATAATAGCGACGAGGTGCTGGTGGAGGTTCCTGCAGTGGTGGTGGTGTTGGTGGTGGTGTTGGTGGTGGTGGTGGTAGTGGGGGGTGGTGGTGGTGGCGGTGGTGGTGGCTGAAAGCAGGTGTTGAACTTGCGGAGTCCATATAAAATGGAATTTGCGGGTTTCCACCTTGGCTCCTATTGTCCCGCTACCGTTGCCGCAAACCTCCACACGGCAACGTAGGTGACAATTGTTCAGTTGTTCACCTGCGTCCTCTTCAATAACCTGAAAGGCTTCCAGCACGTCTCTGTAAAAAAAAAACAGAAATCACACACACATTATATAAAAATCTTTTTTATAACTGATTTTCATAGTGGGGAGTAAGAGAAGCGGAGGAGGAGGAGGAGAGGAAGAAGTTGAGCGGGAGACCAAGAATGTACAAAACAAATAATAATAATAATAATAATAATAAAACGAACCAATCCTACCTTCTTATTAACGCCAGCACTTTGTCTCCGAAGAGTTTGATTTTTTTTTTTTTCCCGGCAAAAAACCGTTCAGGTTATCATCGCCGTCACGAAGGATTAAAGTATATAAAAAAAATTTAATTAAACAAAATTTAGCTTAAGAAAAAAACAACAACAACAAACTATAACAGTAAAAATAAATTAAAAATTTAGATAACAGATATAGATATATTACACTTAAGAACTAAATAACAATAAATAATGAATAAAATTTAATAACAATTCGTAAAATAATGCAAAACATAACAGAAATAAAGTTTTTAAATAAAATAAATAAATAAAATAACACAAGAAATTACAAATACAATAAATTAAATTTTATTTAAAACATTCAGACGATGAAGGAAGTCTAGAACCCGGTCAACGGCCGAGGCACTATCTCCCAACATCGTCTGCAAACAGTTGCTCAGACCACACATAAAACGCACATTTTGGAAACCATCACAATCGAGTAATATATGTCTTATTGTGATGGTTTCCGTACAGAACTCGCATTTAGGTGGGTCCCCGCGTTCTATCAGAAATCCATGCGTTAACATGGAGTGACCGATGCGAAGGCGGGTGATCACCACCTCTTCTCTGCGACTTGCACGTATTGACGACCCCCAAGGACGAACTGTACTTTTGATTACCGTCAATTTATTACAGCTTGTAGCTGCCCATTCATTTTCCCACTGTAGATGAATTAAATGTTTTACGTGACAAAGGAAGTCAGACACGATTACACGTTGAGTGCATGGCGGAAGAAAAGTTGCTTCCTTTGCCGCATTATCCGCTATAGTGTTTCCAGATATTCCACAGTGGCCAGGAATCCAGATAAATGATACTCTTGCACCTCGTAGTTCAAGTCTATGGACAGAACACAGAACATCTTGAACCAGAGGGTTTACCGAATACATATCCTGCATTGCCTGAAATGCACTTTTTGAATCGGAACAAACTACGTAATGCAAACTATCGAATTCAATAGTGTTCAGAGCCTTTAAGATGGCAAAGAGTTCGGCTGTAAAGACACTGCAAGTTGGGGGTAATCCATACTTATACGTTTCGTCCAATGAGTAAAATGCACACACAACATTGTTATTCATCTTAGAGCCATCTGTGAAAATAAATTTAGCAGATGGATATGAACTAGTCAGTCGAAAAAACTCACGTTGATACACAATGTTAGGAGTGTTGTCTTTCTGGTATGCACACAAGGAGAAATCAAATGTCGGCATATTGATTTTCCATGGAGGGACAAGACAAAAGGACCTTTCAAACATTGGGGGTAGTTCAATACGTAAGTCATCAAAAATACGGGAAGTTCTAATACCAAGAGGAGCAGTAGCATTCGGTCGAGTTTCATACTGTCGCACCAATTGATTTTTGAAAACTGTATTAAAAGCAGGGTGCCAAGGTTTAGATGATAAATTGCTTACATAAGTTAGCTGTAGTTTCTGTCACCATCGAAAGAGTGAAGGTTCCCCAGTCTCGGCTAGAATGCTTACAACGGGACTAGAACGGAAGGCTCCAGAGACGAGTCGTATTGCAGAGTGATGGACTGGGTCTATTTTTTTTAATACGGATGGTCGTGCAGACGAATATACAATGCTGCCATAATCAATCCGCGAACGAATCACCGCACGGTAAAACATCAGCATACAGGTCCTATCAGCGCCCCATCGAGAACCACTAAGCACCCTCAACATATCGAGAATTTTGTTACATCGTAACTTTAAATCACGCAAATGAGGGTTCCATGATAGTCTTTGGTCGAATATTAACCCCAAAAATCGAACAGATGGAATGGTCCGAATTTCTGTACCATCGAGAAATATTGAAGGAGTTCGGATCTGTCGACAGCGACTGAAGGCAATACATTGAGTTTTAGCGGCAGAAAATTTAAACCCAGTTGAATTCGTCCATGACTGCAATCTATTTACTGTAAGCTGAAGTGTTCTTTCAGCTGTGGCCAAACTTCTAGCACCAACATAAATTGCAAAGTCATCCACAAATAGAGAACAGCGAACAGGAGACCGCACATTAGTAGTTATACTATTGATAGCAACGGCAAACAAGGTCACACTAAGTACACTTCCTGCGGGACGCCATTCTCTAACCGAAAACGATCTGACAATGTAGATCCAAGGCGTACTCTGAAATATCTGTTTGAGAGAAAATTTTTAATAAAACCTAGTATATTACCTTGTATACCCCATGATTTTAATGTATTTAGTATTCCTCTTCTCCAAGCCATATCATATGCCTTCTCTAGGTCAAAGAATATTGCAACAAGTGTTTGACGTAACAGAAAGGCATTTTGGATTGCAGATTCTAATAAAACTAACTGATCGATGGAAGATCGCCCTTGCCTAAAACCTCACTGGTCCTTAGAGAGTAAATTATTATTTTCTAAGTACCAAACAAGACAACGATTTACCATTTTCTCCACTAGCTTGCATAGCACACTTGTAAGAGAAATAGGGCGGTAGCTGTTTGGATCAGTTTTATCTTTGCCTGGCTTAAGAATAGGAATCACTGTTGCTTCAACCAAACATCGGGGAAAGAGTGTTCCTCAAACATACGATTGTATATCTTCAGGAGGGAAATTCTACCCGATGTTGGAAGATTTTAATCACGGAATATACAAGGTTATCAGGGCCTGGTGCTGAATCTGAAGAGGATGACAGTGCAGATTCCAGCTCTTCTATTGAGAAGGGCGCGTTCAAAGGAGAAACAGACGTACCAACGACGAATGGCATTGCTTCTGGAATATTTTTGAAACGACAAAAACCATTGCTATAGGAAGTAGACGAAGAATAATCTGCAAAATATAAACCCAATGTATTAACAATATCTCGAGGATCAAAACTTATTATTCCGTTCCGTTGTTTGATGCCCATCAAGGGAGTTGATGGAGATGAACCAGAAACGGAACGGAGTTTCTTCCAAACAGTTGATACTGGTGTTGTTCTTGATATTGTGTTAATATACTGGGTCCAAGAATTTTTTCTACTTTGTCTAAATATTCTACGAGCTCTAGCTCGGAGAATTTTATACCTCTCAAGATTTTCACTCGTTGGTCGTCTGTTGAACCTTCTTAGACCTCGTCTGCGTAAAAGCAAGGCATTCTTACAGTCCTCAGTCCACCAAGGAACAGGGGGACGAGATTGATGAGTCGAGGTTTGAAGAATAGTTTTATGTGCTAAGTCTAAAATATTTTCAGTTAAAGTTTGTACTATTTCATTAATAGAGTTAAAATCTTCAATGTCAGGTGAAAAATTGGACTTCGTTGCCAAAATTGGACTGCAAAAGGTCAAATCAACGACTGTCCAACTACCTGTAGAAGACGATAAGTGTGTTGGGGAACCATTATTTAAAAGACATAGATCTAATGTAGTCCTTATATTGTCAATTCGGTTTCCTCGTGAGTTACATGTAGTAGAGCCCCACGATGTGTGGTGAGCATTAAAATCACCCATCAATAGAAAGGGGACAGGTAACTGAATTAATAAGTTAACTAAGTCGTTGTTTTGGAAAGCATAGCTAGGCGGTAAATAAATGCAACATATGGTAAGTTTAAATGGTACGGTAGTCTGAACTGCGACAGCTTGTAAAGGAGTTATTATGTCCACAGGAACGGCATCAATAGAGTCACGAGCGAGTATGGCTACCCCACCCTTCGCTCGTTCTTCCGTTATGAAGTAGGCCCTGACAACAGAATAACCACTTAAATTGAAAGTGTGCGATTGGTGAAGGTGCGTCTCATGAAGGCAAATGAATAATGGAGACGTATCGCGTACAAGAAGTTTTAAATCTTCAATATGACTTTTGGCTCCGTTAATGTTCCACTGTATCACGTTGTTATAA
>JAJIZJ010000115.1:0-36870 GCA_022606455.1 Callitettix versicolor | reverse complement strand
CCCTCCTCGAGATATACAATCGTATATTCGATGAACATACTTTCCCTGACAGTTGGTTGGAAGCAATAGTAATTCCTATTCTTAAGCCAGGTAAAGATAAAACTGATGCAAGTAGCTATCGTCCGATTTCTCTTACTAGCGTTCTTTGCAAGCTGGTAGAAAAAATGGTAAATCGTCGCCTTGTATGGTATTTGGAAACCAACAATTTACTTTGCAAAGACCAGTGCAGCTTTAGGCAAGGACGATGTTCTGTGGATCAATTAGTGTCTTTGGAAGCTGCAATACAAAATGCGTTTCTCTTGCGTCAAACACTAGTAGCTGTTTTTTTTCGACCTAGAGAGGCATACGACATGGCTTGGAGAAGGGAATTTTGAACACTTTAAAATCATGGGGTATACAAGGCAGGATTCTGTATTTTATCCAAAACTTCCTTAGTAATAGGTATTTTTAGGGTGCGTCTTGGTAATACGCTATCAGATCGCTTCTACTTAGAGAATGGTGTTCCACAGGGGAGTGTACTTAGTGTTACTCTGTTTGCTATTGCAATCAATAGCATAACGTCTAACGTACGGTCCCCTGTCAGATGTTCTCTCTTTGTAGACGATTTTGCTATTTACGTAAGCACCAGAAACATGGCAACAGCTGAAAGATCCCTTCAGCTGGTAATAAATAGGTTGCAGAACTGGACGAGAACTACTGGCTTTAAATTATCTGCTGCTAAAACTCAGTGTATTGCTTTCAGTCGCCGTCGACAGATCCAGGCTCCGTCGTTATATCTTGATGGTATACAGCTTCGGACTTCTCCATCCGTTCGATTCTTGGGTCTAATACTCGACGAAAAACTCTCGTGGAGCCCTCACGTGCGTGATTTAAAATTACGATGTAATAAAATCCTCGATATGTTGAGGGTTCTTAGTGGGTCTCGATGGGGTGCTGATAGGACCTGTATGCTGATGTTTTACCGTGCCGTAATTCGTTCGCGAATTGATTATGGCAGCATTGTTTATTCATCTGCTAGACCATCGATTTTAAAGCAACTAGATCCCGTCCATAACTCTGCAATCCGCCTTGTTTCTGGTGCTTTCCGTTCAAGTCCCGTCGTGAGTATTCTCGCCGATGCTGGGGAACCTTCACTCTCTCGACGGAGACAGAAACTACAGTTAACTTATTTAAGCAATTTATCATCTAAACCATGGCACCCTGCTTTTAATACAGTTTTCAAAAATCAATTGGTGCGACAGTATGAAACTCGACCGAATGCTACTGCTCCTCTTGGTATTAGAACTTCCCGTATTTTTGATGACTTACGTATTGAACTACCCCCAATGTTTGAAAGGTCCTTTTGTCTTGTCCCTCCGTGGAAAATCAATATGCCGACCTTTGATTTCTCCTTGTGTGCATACCAGAAAGACAACACTCCTAACATTGTGTATCAACGTGAGTTTTTTCGACTGACTAGTTCATATCCATCTGCTAAATTTATTTTCACAGATGGCTCTAAGATGAATAACAATGTTGGGTGCGCATTTTACTCACTGGACGAAACGTATAAGTATGGATTACCCTCAACTTGTAGTGTCTTTACAGCCGAACTCTTTGCCATCTTAAAGGCTCTGAACACTATTGAATTCGATAGTTTGCATTTCGTAGTTTGTTGTGATTCAAAAGTGCTCTCCAGGCAATCCGGGATATGTATTCAGTAAACCCTCTGGTTCAAGATATTCTGTGCTCTGTCCATAGACTTGAACTACGAGGTGCAAGAGTATCATTTATCTGGATTCCTGGTCACTGTGGAATATTAGGAAACACTGTAGCGGATAATGCGGCAAAGGAAGCAACTTTTATGCTGCCATGCACTCAACGTGTAATAGTGTCTGACTTTCTTTGTCACGTAAAACATTTAATTCTTCTACAGTGGGAAAATGAATGGGCAGCTACAAGCTGTAACAAATTGAGGGTAATTAAAAGTTCGTCCTTGGGGGTCGTCAATACGTGCAAGTCGTAGAGAAGAGGTGGTGATCACCCGCCTTCGCATCAGTCACTCCATGTTAACGCATGGATTTCTGATGGAACGCGGGGGACCCACCTAAATGCGAGTTCTGTAGGAAACCATCACAATAAGACATATATTGCTCGATTGTGATGGTTTCCAAATGTGCGTTTTATGTGTGGTCTGAGCAACTGTTTGCAGACGATGTTGGGAGATAGTGCCTCGGCCGTTGACCGGGTTCTAGACTTCCTTCATCGTCTGAATGTTTTAAATAAAATTTAATTTATATAGTTGTTATTTCTTGTGTTATTTATTTATTTATTTTATCTAAAAGCTTTATTTCTGTTATGTTTATGCATAGTTTTAAGAAATGTTATTAAATTTTATTGATTATTTATTGTTATTTAGTTCTTAAGTGTAATATAATCTATACCTGTTATCTAAATTTTTAATTTATTTTAATGTTATAGTTTGTTGTTGTTGTTTTATTCTTACGTAAAATTTTGTTTAAATTTTGTTTTATGTACTTTCATTTCTCGTTACGGCGATGATAACCCGAACGGTTTTTCGCCGGAAAAAAAAAAAAAAAAAAAAAAAAAAAAAAAAAACCCTTAACATATCAAGAATTTTGGTACACCGGGCCTTTAAGTCATGTAAGTGAAGGTCTTTCACCGATAGTCTTTCATCGAATATGAATATTAGACCCAAAAATTGAACAGATGGAGTAGTCAGAAGATTTATGCCATCAACGTATATCGAAAGTGACTGAAGGCAATGCATTGAGTTTTGGCAGCAGAAAATTTAAAGCCTGTAGACCTCATCCACGACTGCAATCTATTCTTACCAATTGAAAAGATCTTTCAGCTATGTTTTTTTTTCTACTATGTTTTTTAGTGCTTACGTAGATAGCAAAATCGTCTACAAATAGCAAACATCAGACAGGGGACTGTACATTAGAGGTTATGCCTATTTACTGCAATTGCAAACAGGGTAACACTAAGTACACTCCCCTGTGGAACACCATTCTCTAAGTGGAAAGGATCTGACATCGTAGCTCCAAGTCGCACTCTGAAATACCTTGGATTTGTCATTTGTATCATTTCTAGATTTATCGGAGTCCAAGGACATCGAATCACCACTGTGACAGCACGGAAGAGTGTTTACATTTTAAAGGAAGAATTTTCGAAGATGCTCCTTACAATTTTTAATTTTATTATTTTAAATTCCTTTAATCTTGGTGTTTTTCTCACTAACAACAGCTGGGCATGTATTTGGTTTTTTCAAAAAGTGCTTCAAATCAACAGGGACTTTTTCACTATTTGCGTTCCAACTTTGCAACTTGGTACACATTCCGTGGTCAGAAGTAGTTGCAACTACTTTCGGCGGTAGAGATTTGGCTGTCTTAGGTATAAGTGATTTGATAGTTAGTTTTTCATTGCGTGTGGGTTTCACTTCATTAGCAGAGCGATCTGAACGTTGATGACCAGAAATTTACATATGCAAGGAGTGTTCTTTCCGTTAGTAGAGATCAGAGCCAGGAGTTGACTTACCTGTTCCGGCAATGCTTTTACGTTCTAGTAAGCTCTTCATAGTTGTCACAGGATGTTATTTTGCTCTTGGACGCAACAGAAGCAAACGACCCACCCTTGACTCTTCGTCTTGAAATTTGAAATAACTTTTTGGCTTCCAAAAATGATACTTTATCCCTTGCCATTTTATGAGAATAGCCTTTTCGTCTTTGAACTTAGGGCAGTTAAAAAAACGAGCCAGATGATCACCACATTTAGAATACTATGGGTCCTCTTTACATTCATCACTATAATGACTATTAGAGCTGCAATTACCACATATCTCGTACTTCCGGCATGTAGAACTTAAGTGTTCAAAACCCTGGCCATTAAAACACTGTTTTGAGAGCCGCCTCGGTGGCCTAGTTGATAGCATACTGGGCTTTCACTCCGAGGACCCGGGTTCGATTCCCGGCCAGGGCTTTGCATTTTCATACGCAATAAATCATCCCATCATCTGCATTAGCCCAAGTATGCACAATAATCGGACGTTGAACACAAAAAAAAAATAAATAAAATAAAAATAAAAACACCATTTAGGGTTTGGAATATACGGCCTAACTGAAAGTTGTTGATATCCGACTTATATATGTTCAGCGATAGTTCACATTCCAAATGTCAAGATCACAGAGGCAGTGGGTATTTTTTGCCCTTTTCAATGCACATTATGCGACTAACTCTGTAACAGATGCACATGATAACTCTAAAGTTTTTCAATAAGGTTTCACCCTCCCTTGCATTTTTAATTACTAAATATTTTGGAGAAGATATTTGAATAACTTCGGTACCCTTCTCCATGTACCCTTCGACTTCATCTTTCCTCCCTTCAGTACGTACAGACCTGTCCGACGAAGTCTTACGCGGCCTCTTTGCGCTAATTTTGGCGTTTGTATTTTTTGTGTCCATAGTTTTGTTGCCAAGCGGTTCCACAGATGGTGATATCTCGAACAAATAGTACAAGGTGCACCCTGCTTAAGCAGTAGTCCAGGAGGCTCAAACTAAAGGAGAATGACCTCCAATATCACAGAGCCGAAATACATATCTTCAGCACTCCACGGTACTTAGAGTTGAGTTCCGGTACAATGTTACGGTTCCCCAACCCCAAGTACTACTAATATCCGCAACCTATGTAATCATCAATTGTGCCATGTGTTTCGAGAGATCCAATTATAGGCTCCGACACCTATAATTCAACACCCATGTGCTTGCCAGACGCCTATAGGCTGCTCCCGGCGGAGGCAGCTGACGTGAGCAGCTGATGGGCTTAGCGACCCCACCATACCTCTAGCTCATTCTACTCTCACTCATTTACTCAACATACACACAACACACATCATCCACAAACACACTCCCTCACACAAACACATACACACCCGCAGGGAGTGCAGACTAACTGCACCTACTGAGAGGACCTAGACGAACCTCGCGGCACCCTAGTCTAGCAGACACTTACACTTACAGCACTACACTTACGATGTAAACACTTCACACTCACACGTACATTTAGGGATTTGCTGTGCTTGTTCCGTTACGTCTGGGAGTGGCGATTCTGCTTGGTTTCCTTTGGCGGGGCCAAGTATGTGGAACCTTATGTGTGCCTAGCACTGCCGAGGACCTCTGATGGGACAGGTTCTGGAACCGAGCAGCCTATAGGCGCTTGGCAAGCGCATGAATGTTGAGTTATGGGTGTCGGAGCCCATAGCTGGGTCTATCGAAACAAATGGTTGCATTCTGTGAGTACATAGAGAGCGGCTGCCAGTGGTACTTGGGTTTGGGGAACCGTAACGATGTACCGGAACCCATTCCTAAAATATTCTGGAGTGCTGAGAGACATGTGTTTCGGCTCCAGGATATCTGGAGGTCCCCCCAATTTTTTTTTTTTTTTTTTTTATTGGGGGTTCTCGCTTTAGTTCGAGTATCCTGGGCTGCTGGTGGTCGTTTGGGTGCACCCTGTGCCAGTTGTTCGAAAGTCTTCATTCATGAATCGCTCGGCAAAACAAAGCATGGAACAAAAAAAAACAAAACGCCAAAAATGTGTTAAAGAGGCCTCGTTCGACTACGTCGGACAGGTCTGAAGTAGCAGTGGGAGTATTTACATGGAAGAAAAGGAGATGGGTGCTGCAGTTGTTCAGCTCCCTTCTCCTAGATTTTTAGTTTTTAGAAATTCTGAGGAAGGGTCCGACCTATCGAAAGTGTCTCCTTTCCTCATAAACAAGGCTATCGTTGGAAGAGTAGGTCCTGTAGCGTCTATTAGGAAGCTACAAAATGGTACGCTGTTAGTTCAGACTAGTAGCGACAAGCAGAGCTTGTCGCTCCTAAAGATGTCTTCCTTTTTTGATCGGATCAAGGTTTCTGTGGAGCCCCACAGAACCTTGAATTTTGCTAAAGGAGTGGTAACGTGCAGAGATCTCCTCCACCTAGACCTTGAGGAGATAAAGTCTGAGTTGCCACCAGAGTCAGTTACGGATGTTTATCGCATTCTGCGCAATGAAAATGGAAAAAGTACCAACTGCTTCCCTCATTCTGACTTTTGGTAAACCCACAATCCCGGAATATATATTTGCCGGATATCAAAGGCTTTCTGTTCGAGCTTACGTTCCAAACCCGAGAAGATGCTTTAAGTGTCAGGGTTTGGACACGTGGAGTTCTACATGCAGAAAGCCCGAAATATGTGGTAATTGTGGTTCGAATGGCCATGGTGGTGACAATTGCACGGATGACCCAAAGTGTTCCAATTGTGGTGGCGATCATCCGGCTCGTTCCTTCAGCTGCCCCAAGTATAAGGATGAAAAGCAGTTTTGACTATCATGGCAAGGGATAAAGTTTCATTTTCAGAAGCTAAAAAAATATTCAAAAGTTCCAGAATAATTGAGGGTAAGTCGTTTGCGTCGTTCGCGTCTAGTAGCAAGACCTCATGTAGAAATTGCGATGAACTGACTAAAACTGTTAAAGCACTGACTGAGCAAGTAGCTCAGCTGTTATCCGTAATTTCAACTGTTACCACTCCTGCTTCCAGTACATCTGATCAATCTATGTCTATCTCTTCTAAAGAAAATCAGTCGAATATCTCTAAAAATCAAGCTCCAAAGTCACTTGTGACTAAATCTTCAAAACCTACTCTTCCTGAAGCAGTTCCATCTGCTTCAAAAATGATGGTCCGAACTAAGTCACAAGTGGTAAAACCGACAGTAAAGTCTGTTTCTCCTGGACTTGCTTACTTTTAAAAAATCAAATACATACCCACCAGTAGTTGGGTCTAAGGATGCGGATAAAAAATTAGTTAAAAATACCTCTAAGCAAGTTAAAAAAACTAAAACTAAAACTGAAGCCGTATCAAAAGCGACTTCTGCCAAAACAAATGTATCTACAGAGTCCGACATGAATCACAGTAGTGATTCGATGTCGGTAGACTCTGATAAATCAAAAGTTGTACATGACAAAAACGAACAGAACCCGCTGCTATATTAATTTATTTTACTTCAATGTCTGCATTTCCAATTAATAACAATGTGGTACAGTGGAATATTAATGGGATAAGAAGCCATATGGAAGATCTCAAAGTTCTTGTGCGAGATTCATCGCCTTTAATACTTTGTCTCCAAGAGACGCACTTGCATGAATCCCACACCTTCAATTTTAGGGGTTATTCTATTTTCAGAGCAGATTTCGTCACTGAGGAAAGAGCCAGAGGTGGTGTAGCCATATTGGTTCACAACTCTGTCCAGTCCATATCTGTCAATATAATAACTCCTTTACAAGCTGTTGCCGTTCAGATTACCGTTCCATTCAAAGTTACCGTCTGTTGCCTATACTTGCCGCCTAGTTACAATTTCCAACATCATGAAGTATATGATTTAATATATCAGTTGCCACAACCGATTTTATTGACAGGTGATTTTAACGCTGACCATACTTCATGGGGTTCCTTATCCTGTAACTCAAGGGGATTACGAATCGAAGGAATACGGTCAAACTTAGATTTGTGTCTTCTAAATGACGGTTCCCCGACTCATTTATCAGCATCTACTGGCGGATGGACAGTTGTCGATTTGTCATTTTGTAGTCCAGTTTTGGCAACAAAGTTTGAATGGTCGGTGTTACCAGATCTGTATGGCAGTGACCATAATCCCATTAATATTTCATTTTGTACTTTACCTCATGTGCAACGACGCCTGCCGCGTTGGATCCTTAAAAGGCAAATTGGGAAGAATTTGCAAAAGATTTGTACCTCCAGACATTGAAGTGAACTGCATTAACACAGTGGTTAAGAAACTCACCAGTACGATTTTAAATGTAGCCGAGGATGTTATCCTAAAACATCCGCAAACCCACCTCGTCCATCTGTTCCTTGGTGGAACGAGGACTGTAAGGAGGCTTTGCGTCTACGCCGAAAAGCATTACGGATATTCAACAAAAGCCCGACAGATGAAAATCTTGAGCGGTACAAAATTCTTAGAGCTAAAGCTCGAAGAATTTTTAGACAAAGTAGAAAGGAATCTTGGTCGCAATATATCGGAACAATATACAGAACAACGCCAACATCTGTCGTCTGGAAGAAACTGCGCTCTATATCTGGCCGTGTTCCATCCACGGATTTGATGGGTCTTAAACAGCCGAATGGAGAGTTAGTTTCTCAGTGTTCCGATATTGTAAATTTATTAGGATCATCCTTTTCTAGCTATTCCTGTTCTACGGCGTATAACGCTGCTTTTCGTAAATACAAAAGTGCAGTGGAACCATTGCCGTTCACCATCGGTACTTCTGACGACTCTCCTCTTAATAGGCTGTTTACTCTGCATGAGCTGGAATCTGCACTGTCTTCAACGAAGGACGCAGCTCCCGGTCCTGACAACCTCGTATATTCCATGATCAAAAACCTTCCAACGTCAGGTAGGCTTGCCCTCCTCGAGATATACAATCGTATATTCGATGAACATACTTTCCCTGACAGTTGGTTGGAAGCAATAGTAATTCTTATTCTTAAGCCAGGTAAAGATAAAACTGATGCAAGTAGCTATCGTCCGATTTCTCTTACTGGCGTTCTTTGCAAGCTGGTAGAAAAAATGGTAAATCGTCGCCTTGTTTGGTATTTGGAAACCAACAATTTACTTTGCAAAGACCAGTGCGGCTTTAGGCAAGGACGATGTTCTGTGGATCAATTAGTGTCTTTAGAAGCTGCAATACAAAATGCGTTTCTCTTGCGTCAAACACTAGTAGCTGTTTTTTCGACCTAGAGAAGGCATACGACATGGCTTGGAGAAGGGAATTTTGAACACATTAAAATCATGGGGTATACAGGGCAGGATTCTGCATTTTATCAAAAACTTCCTCAGTAATAGGTATTTTAGGGTGCGTCTTGGTAGTACGCAATCAGATCGTTTCTACTTAGAGAATGGTGTTCCACAGGGGAGTGTACTTAGTGTTACTCTGTTTGCTATTGCAATCAATAGCATAACGTCTAACGTACGGTCCCCTGTCAGATGTTCTCTCTTTGTAGACGATTTTGCTATTTACGTAAGCACCAGAAACATGGCAACAGCTGAAAGAACCCTTCAGCTGGTAATAAATAGGTTGCAGACCTGGACGAGAACTACTGGCTTTAAATTCTCCGCTGCTAAAACTCAGTGTATTGCTTTCAGTCGCCGTAGACAGATCCAGGCTCCGTCGTTATATCTTGATGGTATACAGCTTCGGACTTCTCCATCCGTTCGATTCCTGGGTCTAATACTCGACGAAAGGCTCTCGTGGAGCCCTCAAGTGCGTGATTTAAAATTAAGATGTAATAAAATCCTGGATATGTTGAGGGTTCTTAGTGGGTCTCGATGGGGTGCTGATAGGACCTGTATGCTGATGTTTTACCGTGCCGTAATTCGTTCGCGAATTGATTATGGCAGCATTGTTTATTCATCTGCTAGACCATCGATTTTAAAGAAACTAGATCCCGTCCATAACTCGGCAATCCGCCTTGTTTCTGGTGCTTTCCGTTCAAGTCCCGTCGTGAGTATTCTCGCCGATGCTGGCAAACCATCACTCTCTCGTCGGAGACAGCAGTTACAATTAAGTTACGTATCTAATATATCATGTAAACCATGGCATCCTGCTTATAATATCGTTTTCCATAATCAGTTGCTCCAACAATATGAATCCCGACCGCACGCTACAGCCCCTGTTGGCATTAGAACAACCCGTGTTTTTGAAGACTTGCGTATTGAACTACCCCCAATGTTTGAAAGGTCCTTTTGTCTTGTCCCTCTATGGAAAATCAATATGCCGACATTTGATTTCTCCTTGTGTGCATACCAGAAAGACAACACTCCTAACATTGTGTATCAACGTGAGTTTTTTCGACTTTCTAGTTCATATCCATCTGCTAAATTTATTTTCACAGATGGCTCTAAGATGAATAACAATGTAGGGTGTGCATTTTACTCACTGCACGAAACATATAATTATGGATTACCCTCAATTTGTAGTGTCTTTACGGCCGAACTCTTTGCCATCTTAAAGGCTCTGAATACCATTAAATTCGATAGTTTGCATTTCGTAGTTTGTTCCGATTCAAAAAGTGCCCTCCAGGCAATCCGGGATATGTATTCGGTAAACCCTCTGGTTCAAGATATTCTGTGCTCTGTCCATAGACTTGAACTACGAGGTGCAAGAGTATCATTTATCTGGATTCCTGGCCACTGTGGAATATTTGGGAACACTGTAGCGGATAATGCGGCAAAGGAAGCAACTTTTCTTCCGCCATGCACTCAACGTGTATTCGTGTCTGACTTCCTTTGTCACGTAAAACAT
Source organism: Callitettix versicolor (assembly GCA_022606455.1). Lineage (NCBI taxonomy): Eukaryota > Metazoa > Arthropoda > Insecta > Hemiptera > Cercopidae > Callitettix > Callitettix versicolor. The sequence continues at coordinate 26,514 of JAJIZJ010000115.1, read as the reverse complement.
TTAATTCATCTACAGTGGGAAAATGAATGGGCAGCTACAAGCAGAACAAATTGAGGGTAATCAAAAGTACAGTTCGTCCTTGGGGGTCGTCAATACGTGCAAGTCGCAGAGAAGAGGTGGTGATCACCCGTCTTCGCATTGGTCACTCCATGTTAACACATGGATTTCTGATGGGAGGCGGGGACCCACCTGAATGCGAATTCTGTAGGGAAACCATCACAATTAAACATATACTGCTCGATTGTGATGGTTTTCAAAATGTGCGTGTTATGTGTGGTCTGAGCAACTGTTTGCAGACGATGTTGGGAGATAGTGCCTCGGCCGTTGACCGGGTTCTATACTTCCTTCATCGTTTGAATGTTTTAAATAAAATTTAATATATATAGTTGTTATTTCTTGTGTTATATTATTTATTTATTTTATCTAAAAACTTTATTTCTGTTATGTTTATGCATAGTTTTACGAATTGTTATTAAATTTTATTCATTATTTATTGTTATTTAGTTCTTAAGTGTAATATATCTATAGCTGTTATCTAAATTTTTAATTTATTTTTACTGTTATAGTTTGTTGTTGTTGTTTTGTTGTTTTTGTTGCTTTTTTCTTAAGTAAAATTTTGTTTAATTTTTTTATATATATATATATATATATATACTCTCATTTTTTCGTGACGGCGATGATAACCTGAACGGTTTTTCGCCGGGGAAAAAAAAAAAAAATAGGCTGCTCAGTCCCAGAACTTGTCCAATCAGCGGTCTTTGGCAGTGCTGGGCATACATTAGGTTCTATGTACTTGGCTCTACCAAAGGAAATGAAGCAGTTTTGCAACTGCCTAACGTAACTAAATAAGAACAGAAAATCCTTAAATGCAAATGTAAGTATAAGTGTTTGTATCGTACTAGTACAGTTGTGAGTGTTAGACACGGAAGCCGCGAGATTCGTTTAAATCCTCTTAAGAGGTGCAGGTAGTCTGCACCTCCCTGTAGGTTTGTGTGTGTGTGGGGGGGGAGAGACGGCGGATGCTTAGCGACCCCACCATACCTCTAGCTCATTCTACTCTCACTCATTTACTCCACATACAGCCGGTGGAGGCAGTTGAAGTGAGCAGCTGATGGGCTTAGCGATCCCACCATACCTCTAGCTCATTCTACTCTCTCTCTCATTTACTCCACATACACGCAACACACACATACTCTCTCACACAAATACATATACACCCGCAGGGGGGTGCAGACAAACTGCACCTATTCAGAGGACCTAGACGAACCTCGCGGCACCCGGGTCTAACACACACTTACGATTTAAACACTTTACACTCACACGTACACTTAGGGATTTGCTGTTCCATTCCGTTATGTCTGGCCGGCGGAAGCAGCTGAAGTGAGCAGCTGATGGGCTTAACGATCCCACCATACCTCTAGCTCATTCTACTCTCACTCATTTACTCAACATATACACAACACACAACATTCACAAACAAACTCTCTCTCACAAACACATACACACCCGCAGGGGTGCAGACTAGCTGCACCTAGGACCTAGACGAACCTCGCGGGGGGGGGGATTTGCTGTACTTGTTCCGTTATGTTTGGGAGTGGCAATACTGCTTTGTTTCCTTTGGCGGGGCCAAATATGTGGAACATGATGTGTGCCTAGCACTGCCGAGGACCTCTGATGGGACAGGTTCTGGAACCGAGCAGCCTATAGGCGCTTGGCAAGCGCATGAATCTTGAGTTATGGGTGTCGGAGCCCATAGCTGGGTCCATCGAAACAAATGGTTGCATTCTGTGAGTATATAGAGGGCGGCTGCTAGTGGTACTTCGGTTTGGGAATCGTAACTTTGTACCGGAACCCATTCCTAAAATATTCTGGAGTGCTGACAGACATGTATTTCGGCTCCAGGATATCTGGAGGTCCCCCCACAATTTATTGGGGATTCTCGCTTTAGTTCGAGTATCCTGGGATGCTGGTGGTCGTTTGGGTGCACCCTGTGCCAGTTGTTCGAAAAATCTTCATTCATGAATCGTTCGGCAAACTAAAGTATGGATAACTTAACTAAAAATGCCAAAGGAGTGTTAAAGATGCCTCGTTCGGCTTCGATAATAGTGGAGGTGTGATAAACCTGGGAAATGAGGAGACGCAAGCTGTAACTCTACAACTGCCGTCTCCAAAATTTTTAATTTTTAAAAACTCTGTGGAAGGGGCCGACTTGTCAAAAGTGTCCCCTTTCCTTATAAATAAGGCGATTGTTGGAAGAGCAGGTCCCGTAGCTTCAATTAAAAAGCTGCAGAACGGGACGTTACTTAAGCAAAGCCTATCGTTGTTAAAAATGACATCGTTTTATGAAATGGTCAAGGTTTCTGTGGAGCCGCACAGAACCTTGAACTCAGCAAAGGGCGTGATAACGTGTAAAGATCTCCTCCATGTAGACCTGGAGGAGATTAAATCGGAGTTAGCAAATAAAGTTGTTGTAGACGTGTGCCGTATTACGCGCAACGATAAGGGGCAAAATGTACCAACTGCCTCGTTGATTTTGACTTTTAGTAAACCAACTGTCCCAGACCACATCTATGCCGGATACCAGCGCCTTTCGGTAAGGCCGTACGTTCCAAACCCGAGACGGTGTTTTAAATGCCAGGGTTTTGGACACGTTAGCTCCACATGCCGGAAGGATCAGGTATGCGGTAATTTTAGTGGTCATGGTCATGATAGTGAGCAATGTAAAGACGATCCAAAGTGTTGCAATTGTGGTGGAGACCATCCCGCTCGTTCCTTCGACTGCTATAAGTTTAAGGACGAGAAAGCAATTCTTACCATCATGGCCTAAGATAAGGTATCTTTTTCGGAAGCAAGGAAGGTTTTCAAAAGTTCAAAATCAATAGTTGAAGGTAAATCGTTTGCTGCTGCCACTTGTACTAGTAAGTCATCGTGTGCTAATTGCGAAGAGCTAACTAAAACGGTAAAAGCATTATCGGAACAGGTAGCTCAATTGCTAACTGTGATTTCTGCGGGTTCCACTCCTGATTCGCTATCTAAATCGTCTGAAACGTCTTCCTCTGAAGTGTCTCTAAAAGGAAAGGATACTCACCTTTCGAAAGTCGCTACTAACACCCTTGTGACAAAGTATTCGAGGCCTGTAATTCCGGAAGCAAATCCATCTTCTTCCAATCTAGGCATAAGAACTAAGTCGCAAGTGTTAAAGTCTTCGTCTAAAAACGTTCCATCTGGACTAGTCCTTTTTCTAAGAAAATCAAACACATACCCACCAGTGGTTGTGTCAAAAAAAGAAAAAATACAAACAAAGAAGGAAAAAAAATCAAAGGAAGGAGTTGCTTCCAAGGTGCCTTCTTCAAAAACTACTATTTCTACAGAGTCGGACATCAATCACAGTAGTGATTCGATGTCCATTGATTCTGATAAATCACTGAATCGTAAGTGTGAATCCGAAAAGAATCCAGTTGTATATTAAAGATAAGAATTCAATGTCTGCATGTTTCAAAAATAATGTGATACAATGGAATGATAATGGGGTAAGAAGCCATGTTGAAGATCTGAAGGTTCTTGTACGAGATATTTCGCCTTTAATAATATGCCTTCAGGAGACTCACTTGCGTGAATCTCACATTTTCAGTTTAAGGGGTTATTGTGTTTTCAGAGCAGATTTCATCGCTGAGGAAAGAGCCAGAAGTGGTGTAGCCATTCTGGTTCACAACTCAGTCGAGTCGGTTCTTGTGAATATAGTAACTCCTTTACAAGCTGTTGCCGTTCAAATAACCGTACCATTCAAACTTACAATCTGCAGCCTATATTTACCGCCTAATTACAATTTCCAAAACCATGAAGTACGTAACTAAATATGCCAGTTGCCACAGCCGATATTACTATTAGGCGATTTTAACGCTCATCATATTGCATGGGGTTCATCAACCTGTAACTCTAGAGGAATACGCATTGAGAGGATAAGGTTCGAATTGAATTTATGTCTTCTTAATAACGGTTCCCATACACATTTAGCGGCATCTACTGGCAATTGGTCTGTTGTTGACTTGTCATTCTGCAGTCCAATTCTGACAAGAAGTTTGAATGGTCGGTATTACCTGATCTTTACGGCAGTGATCATACTCCCATTAATATTTCATTTCGTAATTTCCCTCGTTCGGATCAGCGCCTACTGTGTTGGATTCTGAAAAAAGCAAATTGGGAGGAATTAATGAAGAAATTTGTATCACCAAACATTAAATGTAATGACTGTATAAACACTGTAGTGTCAAAATTTACTGAGAACATTTTACAAACAGCAGAGAAAACTATTCCAAAAACTTCAGTACGCCCTTGACGTCCATCTGTCTCTTGGTGGAACGAGGAGTGTAGGAAGGCGTTACGTCTACGTAGAAAAGCTCTGAGGAGATTCAACAGAAACCCGACAAGTGAAAACCTTGAGCAATATATTCGTGCAAAAGCTCGTAAAATATTCAGGCAAAGCAGAAAGAATTCTTGGACCCAATACATCGGATCAATATGTAGAACAACACCTACATCTGTTGTGTGGAAGACATTACGTTCATTTGTGGTCCGCCTCCATCTGTAGGACTGATGGGACTTCAACAGGCGAACGGATTATTGGTTTCTGACGGTTCCGACATTGTAAACCTTTTAGGGTCATCCTTTGCAAGTTTTTCCTCTTCTGTAGCCTATAACACTGCCTTTTGTAAATACAAAAGCGCATCAGAAAAATTGCATTTCACTGTCGGTACTTCTGATGATTCTCGTCTGAACAGTCTGTTTACTCTAAGTGAGCTAGAATCCACCAAGGATTCAGCTCCAGGTCCTGATAACCTTGTTTATTCCATGAGTAAAAACCTTCCACCGTCAGGTAAGCTATTTCTACTCGAAATATACAATTGTATGTACGAGGAGCGTACATTCCCTGGCGATTGGTTGGAAGCTACAGTAATTCCCATTCTTAAACCAGGCAAAGAGAAAACTGATCCAAGTAGCTATCATTCTATTTCTCTCACCAGCGTGCTATGCAAGCTGGTAGACAAAATGGTAAATCGTCGCCTTGTTTGGTATTTAGAAACTAATAAATTACTATCCAAAGAACAGTGCGGTTTCAGACAAGGACGATCTTCGATCGATCAGTTGGTTTTGTTAGAATCTGCAATTCAAAATGCCTTCCACTTGCGTCAAACACTTGTTGCAGTATTTTTTGACCTAGAGAAGGCATACGACATGGCCTGGAGAAGAGGAATACTGAACATTTTAAAATCATGGGGTATACAAGGCAGAATTCTAATTTTATTACAAACTTCCTGTCTAATAGATACTTTAGGGTACGTCTTGGAGCTACAATTTCAGATCGATTCCACTTAGAGAATGGTGTTCCACAGGGGAGTGTACTTAGTGTTATCTTGTTTGCAATTGCAATCAATGGAATTACCGCTAATGTACAGTCCCCTGTCCGATGTTCTCTCTTCGTGGACGATTTTGCTATTTATGTAAGCACCAGAAATATGGCAACAGCTGAAAGAACTTTTCATCTGGTAATAAATAAGTTGCAGACATAGACGAGATCTACTGGCTTTTAATTCTCTGCTGTAAAAACTCAGTGCATTGCCTTCAGCCGCCGTCGACAGATTCAAGCTCCTTCGTTATATCTTGATGGTATACTGCTCCGGACTTTTCCATCCGTTTGATTTTTGGGTCTAATATTTGACGAAAGGCTCTCCTGGAGCCCTCACGTGCGTGATTTAAAGTTACGATGCAACAAAATTCTCGATATGTTGAGGGTTCTTAGTAGTTCTCGATAGGGCTCTGATAAGACCAGTATGTTGATGTTTTATCGTGCTGTAATTCGTTCGCGAATTGATTACGGTAGCATTGTATATTCATCTGCTAGACCATCGATTTTAAAGAAACTAGATCCCGTTCATAACTCTGCAATCCCTTCCGAATTGCTTCCTGCTGCCACTTGTACTAGTAAGTCATCGTGTGCTAATTGCGAAGAGCTAACTAAAACGGTAAAAGCATTATCGGAACAGGTAGCTTAATTGCTAACTCTGATTTCTGCGGGTTCCACTCCTGATGATTCTGCACTGCTGATGAGTCTTGGGAAAAGCAAGATAAAAATTTCTGGTGCTATTCGTTCAAGTCCCGTAGTGAGTGTTCTTATCGATGCTGGCGAACCATCACTCTCTCGTCGGAGACAGCAGTTACAATTAAGTTACGTAAGTAATATATTATAAAAACCATGGCATCCTGCTCATAATACCGTTTTCCATAATCAGTTGCACCAACATTATGAATCCCGACCGTACGCTACAGCCCCTGTTGGCATTAGAATAACCCGTGTTTTTGAAGACTTGCGTATTGAACTAGCCCCAATGTTTGAAAGGTCCTTTTGTCATGTCCCACTATGGATAATCAATATGCCGACCTTTGATTTATCCTTGTGTACATACCTGAAAGACAACACTCCTAACATTGTGTATCAACGTGGAATATTTGGAAACACTGCAGCGAATAATGCGGCAAAGGAAGCAACATACACACAACACACACATACACACACTCTCTCTCACACACACAAACACTTAAACACACGCAAGGGGTGCAGACTAGCTGCACATAGTGAGAGGATCTAGACGAACCTCTCGGCACCCGAGTCTAACACACACTTACACTTACAGCACTACACTTATGATTTAAACACCTTACACACACACGCGCACATTTAGGGATTTGCTGTTCTTGTTCCGTTATGTCTGGGAGTGGCAATACTGCTTGGTTTCCTTTGGCGGGGCCAAGTCATGTGGAACCTGATGTGTGCCTAGCACTGCCGAGGACCGCTGATGGGACAAGTGCTGGGACCGAGCAGCATATAGGTGCCTGGCAAGCACATGGGTGTTGAATTATGGGTGTCGGAGCCTATAATTGGGTCTATCGATACAAATGGTTGCATTCTGTGAGTACATGGAGGGCAGCTGCCAGTGGTACCTGGGTTTGGGGAATCGTAACGTTGAACCGGAACCCATTCATAAGATTCTGGAGTACTTCGGCTCCAGGATATTGGAGGTCCCCCCCAATTTATTGAGGATTCTCGCTTTAGTTCGAGTATCCTGGGCTACTGGTGATGTTTGGGTGCACCCTGTACCATTTGTTCGAGATATCAACATTCGTGGAATCGCTCGGTAACGAAATTATGGAAACTAAATCAAAACAAAACGCCAACAATTCGTTAAATAAGCCTCGTTCGACTACGTCGAACAGGTCTGTTGATAGTAATGGGAGTTGTGAAAATCTGGAGAAGATGGAGATGAGTGCTGTACCTCTTCAGCTACTATCGCCTAGATTTTTAATATTTAAAAATTCTGAGGAAAGTTTGGACCTGTCTAAGGTGTCGCCCTTCCTCATTAAAGCTATAGTGGGAAGAGCAGGTCCCGTACCTTCTATTAAGAAGCATCAAAACTGCTGTTAGTGCAGACAAGTACTACTTAAAAATGACCACCTTTTTTGATAAAATAAATGTTACCGTGGAACCACACAGATCATTGAATTCCGCTAAAGGAGTGGTAACCTGCAGGGATCTCCTTTATTTAGACCTGGAGGAGATAAAGTCGGAATTAGCATCGGAGTCGGTTACAGATATACAGCGGATTCTGAGGAACGAGAACGGGAAAAAAGTTCCAACCGCGTCCCTCATATTGACTTTTGGAAAGCCTGTTATCCCGGAACACATATTTGCTGGGTATCAACGGCTTTCTGTTCGTCCTTACGTGCCAAGGGTTTTGGACACGTGAGTTCTACATGCAGAAGGCCCGAAATATGTGGTAATTGTGGTTCCAATAGCCATAATAGTTACAATTGCTCGGATGACCCAAAGTGTTCCAATTGTGGTGGAGGTCATCCGGCTCATTCCTTTTTTTTTTTTTTTTCGGCGAAAAACCGTTCAGGTTATCATCACCGTCACGAAGAATGAAAGTATATACAAAGAAAATTAAACGAAATTGTACTTAAGAAAAAAACAAGAACAAAAACAACAACAACAACCTATAATAGTAAAAATAAATTAAAAATTTAGATAACAATTATAGATATATTACACTTAAGAACTAAATAACAATAAATAATGAATAAAATTTAATAACAATTCGTAAAAGTATGCAAAACATAACAGAAATAAAGTTTTAAATAAAATAAATAAATAAAATAACACAAGAAATTACAAATACAATAAATTAAATTTTATTTAAAACATTCAGAAGATGAAGGAAGTCTAGAACCCGGTCAACGGCCGAGGCACTATCTCCAACATCGTCTGCAAACAGTTGCTCAGACCACACATAAAACGCACATTTTGGAAACCATCACAATCGAGCAATATATGTCTTATTGTGATGGTTTCCCTAGAGAACTCGCATTTTGGTGGGTCCCCGCGTTCCATCAGAAATCCATGCGTTAACATGGAGTAACCGATGCGAAGGCGGGTGATCACCACCTCTTCTCTACGACTTGCACGTATTGACGACCCCAAGGACGAACAGTATTTTTAATTACCCTCAATTTGTTACTGCTTGTAGCTGCCCATTCATTTTCCCACTGTAGAAGAATTAAATGTTTTACGTGACAAAGAAAGTCAGACACTATTACACGTGCAGTGCATGGTGGCAGAAAAGTTGCTTCCTTTGCAGCATTATCCGCTACAGTGTTTCCAAATATTCCACAGTGACCAGGAATCCAGATAAATGATACTCTTGCACCTCGTAGTTAAAGTCTATGGACAGAGCACAGAATATCTTGAACCAGAGGGTTTACCGAATACATATCCCGGATTGCCTGGAGGCACTTTTTGAATCAGAACAAACTACGTAATGCAAACTATCGAATTCAATAGTGTTTAGAGCCTTTAAGATGGCAAAGAGTTCGGCTGTAAAGACACTACAAGTTGAGGGTAATCCATACTTATACGTTTCGTCCAGTGAGTAAAATGCACACCCAACATTGTTATTCATCTTAGAGCCATCTGTGAAAATAAATTTAGCAAACGGATATGAACTAGTCAGTCGAAAAAACTCACATTGATACACAATGTTAGGAGTGTTGTCTTTCTGATATGCACACAAGGAGAAATCAAAGGACGGCATATTGATTTTCCATGGAGGGACAAGACAAAAGGACCTTTCAAACATTGGGGGTAGTTCAATACGTAAGTCATCAAAAATACGGGAAGTTCTAATACCAAGAGGAGCAGTAGCATTCGGTCGAGTTTCATACTGTCGCACCAATTGATTTTTGAAAACGATATTAAAAGCAGGGTGCCATGGTTTAGATGATAAATTGCTTAAATAAGTTAACTGTAGTTTCTGTCTCCGTCGAGAGAGTGAAGGTTCCCCAGCATCGGCGAGAATACTCACGACGGGACTTGAACGGAAAGCACCAGGAACAAGGTGGATTGCTGAGTTATGGACGGGATCTAGTTTCTTTAAAATCGATGGTCTAGCAGATGAATACACAATGCTGCCATAATCAATTCGTGAACGAATTATGGCACGGTAAAACATGAGCATACAAGTCCTATCAGCGCCCCATCGAGATCCACTAAGAACCCTCAACATATCGAGGATTTTATTACATCTTAATTTTAAATCACGCACGTGAGGGCTCCACGAGAGCCTTTCGTCGAGTGTTAGACCCAAGAATCGAACGGATGGAGAAGTCCGAAGCTGTATACCATCAAGATATAACGACGGAGCCTGGATCTGTCAGTGGCGACTGAAAGCTATACACTGAGTTTTAGCAGCAGATAATTTAAAGCCAGTAGTTCTTGTCCAGGTCTGCAACCTATTTATTACCAGCTGAAGGGTTCTTTCAGCTGTTGCCATGTTTCTGGTGCTTACGTAAATAGCAAAATCGTCTACAAAGAGAGAACATCTGACAGGGGACCGTACATTAGACGTTATGCTATTGATTGCAATAGCAAACAGAGTAACACTAAGTACACTCCCCTGTGGAACACCATTCTCTAAGTAGAAACGATCTGATAGCGTACTACCAAGACGCACCCTAAAATACCTATTACTGAGGAAGTTTTTGATAAAATGCAGAATCCTGCCCTGTATACCCCATGATTTTAATGTGTTCAAAATTCCCCTTCTCCAAGCCATGTCGTATGCCTTCTCTAGGTCGAAAAAAAACAGCTACTAGTGTTTGACGCAAGAGAAACGCATTTTGTATTGCAGCTTCTAAAGACACTAATTGATCCACAGAACATCGTCCTTGCCTAAAGCCGCACTGGTCTTTGCAAAGTAAATTGTTGGTTTCAAATACCATACAAGGCGACGATTTACCATTTTTCTACCAGCTTGCAAAGAACGCTAGTAAGAGAAATCGGACGATAGCTACTTGCATCAGTTTTATCTTTACCTGGCTTAAGAATAGGAATTACTATTGCTTCCAACCAACTGTCAGGAAAAGTATGTTCATCGAATATACGATTATATATCTCGAGGAGGGCAAGCCTACCTGACGTTGGAAGGTTTTTGATCATGGAATATACGAGGTTGTCAGGACCGGGAGCTGTGTCCTTCGTTGAAGACAGTGCAGATTCCAGCTCATGCAGAGTAAACAGACTATTAAGTGGAGAGTCGTAACAAGTACCGATGGTGAACGGCAATGGTTCCATTGCGCTTTTATATTTACAAAAGGCAGCGTTATACGCCGTAGAACAGGAATAGCTAGCAAAAGATGATCCTAATAAATTTACAATATCGGAACACTGAGAAACTAACTCTCCATTCGGCCGTTTAAGACCCATCAACTCCGTGGATGGAACACGGCCAGATATAGAGCGCAGTTTCTTCCAGACGACAGATGTTGGCGTTGTTCTGCATATTGTTCCGATATATTGCGACCAAGATTCCTTTCTACTTTGTCTAAAAATTCTTCGAGCTTTAGCTCTAAGAATTTTGTACCGCTCAAGATTTTCATCTGTCGGGCTTTTGTTGAATATCCGTAGTGCTTTTCGGCGTAGACGCAAAGCCTCCTTACAGTCCTCGTTCCACCAAGGAACAGATGGACGAGGTGGGTTTGCGGATGTTTTAGGATAACATCCTCGGCTACATTTAAAATCGTACTGGTGAGTTTCTTAACCACTGTGTTAATGCAGTTCACTTCAATGTCTGGAGGTACAAATCTTTTGCAAATTCTTCCCAATTTGCCTTTTTAAGGATCCAACGCGGCAGGCGTCGTTGCACATGAGGTAAAGTACAAAATGAAATATTAATGGGATTATGGTCACTGCCATACAGATCTGGTAACACCGACCATTCAAAATTTGTTGCCAAAACTGGACTACAAAATGACAAATCGACAACTGTCCATCCGCCATTAGATGCTGATAAATGAGTCGGTGAACCGTCGTTTAGAAGACACAAATCTAAGTTTCACCGTATTCCTTCAATTCGTAATCCCCTTGAGTTACAGGATAAGGAACCCCATGAAGTATTGTGAGCGTTAAAATCACCTGTCAATAAAATCGGTAGTGGCAACTTAGATATTAAATCATATACTTCATGATGTTGGAAATTGTAACTAGGCGGCAAGTAAAGGCAACAGACGGTAACTTTGAATGGAACGGTAATCTGAACGGCAACAGCTTGTAAAGGAGTTATTATATTGACAGATATGGACTGGACAGAGTTGTGAACCAATATGGCTACGCCACCTCTGGCTCTTTCCTCAGTGACGAAATCTGCTCTGAAAATAGAATAACCCCTAAAATTAAAGGTGTGGGATTCATGCAAGTGCGTCTCTTGGAGACAAAGTATTAAAGGCGATGAATCTCGCACAAGAACTTTGAGATCTTCCATATGGCTTCTTATCCCATTAATATTCCACTGTACCACATTGTTATTAATTGGAAATGCAGACATTGAAGTAAAATAAATTAATATAGCAGCGGGTTCTGTTCGTTTTGTCATGTACAACTTTTGATTTATCAGAGTCTACCGACATCGAATCACTACTGTGATTCATGTCGGACTCTGTAGATACATTTGTTTTGGCAGAAGTCGCTTTTGATACGGCTTCAGTTTTAGTTTTAGTTTTTAACTTGCTTAGAGGTATTTTTAACTAATTTTTATCCGCATCCTTAGACCCAACTACTGGTGGGTATGTATTTGATTTTTTTAAAAAGTAAGCAAGTCCAGGAGAAACAGACTTTACTGTCGGTTTTACCACTTGTGACTTAGTTCGGATCATCATTTTTGAAGCAGATGGAACTGCTTCAGGAAGAGTAGGTTTTGAAGATTTAGTCACAAGTGACTTTGGAGCTTGATTTTTAGAGATATTCGACTGATTTTCTTTAGAAGAGATAGACATAGATTGATCAGATGTACTGGAAGCAGGAGTGGTAACAGTTGAAATTACGGATAACAGCTGAGCTACTTGCTCAGTCAGTGCTTTAACAGTTTTAGTCAGTTCATCGCAATTTCTACATGAGGTCTTGCTACTAGACGCGAACGACGCAAACGACTTACCCTCAATTATTCTGGAACTTTTGAATATTTTTTAGCTTCTGAAAATGAAACTTTATCCCTTGCCATGATAGTCAAAACTGCTTTCTCATCCTTATACTTGGGGCAGCTGAAGGAACGAGCCGGATGATCGCCACCACAATTGGAACACTTTGGGTCATCCGTGCAATTGTCACCACCATGGCCATTCGAACCACAATTACCACATATTTCGGGCTTTCTGCATGTAGAACTCACGTGTCCAAACCCTGACACTTAAAGCATCTTCTCGGGTTTGGAACGTAAGCTCGAACAGAAAGCCTTTGATATCCGGCAAATATATATTCCGGGATTGTGGGTTTACCAAAAGTCAGAATGAGGGAAGCAGTTGGTACTTTTTTTTCCATTTTCATTACGCAGAATGCGATAAACATCCGTAACTGACTCTGATGCCAACTCAGACTTTATCTCCTCAACGTCTAGGTGGAGGAGATCTCTGCACGTTACCACTCCTTTAGCAAAATTCAAGGTTCTGGGGCTCCACAGAAACCTTGATCCGATCAAAAAGGAAGACATCTTTAGGAGCGACAAGCTCTGCTTGTCGCTACTAGTCTGAACTAACAGCGTACCATTTTGTAGCTTCCTAATAGACGCTACAGGACCTACTCTTCCAACGATAGCCTTGTTTATGAGGAAAGGAGACACTTTCGATAGGTCGGACCCTTCCTCAGAATTTCTAAAAACTAAAAATCTAGGAGAAGGGAGCTGAACAACTGCAGCACCCATCTCCTTTTCTTCCATGTCCATACTCCCACTGCTACTCTCAGACCTGTTCGACGTAGTCGAACGAGGCCTCTTTAACACATTTTTGGCGTTTTGTATTTTTTGTTTCATGCTTTGTTTTGCCGAGCGATTCATGAATGAAGACTTTCGAACAACTGGCACAGGGTGCACCCAAACGACCACCAGCAGCCCAGGATACTCGAACTAAAGCGAGAACCCCCAATAAAAAAAAAAAAAAAAAAAAAAAAAAAAAAAAATTGGGGGGACCTCCATATATCCTGGAACCGAAATACATGGTCTGTCAGCACTCCAGAATATTTTAGGAATGGGTTCCGGTACATCGTTAAGGTTCCTCAAACCCAAGTACTACTGGCAGCCGCTCCCTATGTACTCACAGAATGCAACCATTTGTTTCGATAGACCCAGCTATGGGCTCCGACACCCATAACTCAACATTCATGCGCTTGCCAAGCGCCTATAGGCTGCTCGGTTCCAGAACCTGTCCCATCAGAGGTCCTCGGCAGTGCTAGGCACACATCAGGTTCCACATACTTGGCCCCGCCAAAGGAAACCAAGCAGAATCGCCACTCCCAGACGTAACGGAACAAGCACAGCAAATCCCTAAATGTACGTGTGAGTGTGAAGTGTTTACATCGTAAGTGTAGTGCTGTAAGTGTAAGTGTCTGCTAGACTCGGGTGCCGCGAGGTTCGTCTAGGTCCTCTCAGTAGGTGCAGCTAGTCTGCAACCCCCTGCGGGTGTGTATGTGTTTGTGTGAGGGAGTGTGTTTGTGGATGTTGTGTGTTGTGTGTATGTTGAGTAAATGAGTGAGAGTAGAATGAGCTAGTGGTATGGTGGGGTCGCTAAGCCCATCAGCTGCTCACGTCAGCTGCCTCCGCCGGCTCCGGCTCGTTCCTTTAACTGTCCAAAGTTCAATTATGGCTAAGGATAAAGTCTCATTTTCAGAGGCGAAGAAAATATTCAAGAGCTCCAGAGTAAATATTGAGGGAAAATCTTTTGCCGCTGTCGCGTCTAGCAGCAAGGCCTCTTGCCGCAACTGTGAAGAGCTGACAAAAACCGTAAAAGTTTTAACCGAACAAGTAGCTCAACTCTTATCTCTGTTTTCTTCTGGTAACACTCATGTTCCTATTACTAAAACATCTTCTTTCACTGTAGACAACATTTCGAAAGACATTAAGTCAACTGCCGCTAAAACTCAAGCTTCAAAGTCACTTGTGACTAAAACTTCAAAACCTGCAAGTCCCGAGGTAATTCCATCAGCTTCGAACTTGGGGACCCGAACCAAGTCACAAGTGCTAAAGCCTGCGTCGAAAAACATCTCTCCTGGTCTCGCATATTTTAAAAAAAAAATCAAACACATATCCACCAGTAGTTGCGTCTAAGACTTTAGAAAAGAATTTGATTAAAAGTACAGCTAAGCAAGATAAAAAAACCAAAATTGGAGATGCTTCAAAAGCGGCTTCTTCCAAAACAAACACATCGGCAGAGTCTGACATAAATCACAGTAGTGATTTGATGTCGATAGACTCTGATAAATCTGTATTAAAATGTGACCAAAACGAACGGAACCCGCTGCTATATTAATTTCTTATACTTCAATGTCTGCATTTTCCATTAACAACAATGTGATACAGTGGAATATTAATGGGATAAGAAGCCATATTGAAGATCTCAAAGTTCTTGTGCGAGATTCATCTCCTCTAATAAAGTGTCTCCAAGAACCGCTCTTACATGAATCCCACACCTTCAATTTTAGGGGTTATTCTATTTTCAGAACAGATTTCGTCACTGAGGAAAGAGCCAGAGGTGGCGTAGCCATATTGGTTCACAACTCTGTCCAGTCCATATCTGTCAATATAATAACTCCTTTACAAGCTGTTGCCGTTCAGATTACCGTTCCATTCAAAGTTACCATCTGTTGCCTATACTTGCCGCCTAGTTACAATTTCCATCATCATGAAATATATGATTTAATATCTCAGTTACCACAACCGATTTTATTGACAGATGATTTTAACGCTCACCATTATTCATGGGGTTTCTTATCCTGTAACTCAAGGGGAATACGAATCGAAAGAATACGGTCAAACTTAGATTTGTGTCTTCTAAATGACAGTTCCCCGACTCATTTATCAGCATATACTGGCGGATGGACAGTTGTCGATTTGTCATTTTGTAGTACAGTTTTGGCAACAAAGTTTGAATGGTCGGTGTTGCCAGATCTGTATGGCAGTGATCATAATCACATTAATATTTCATTTTGTACTTTCCCTCATGCGCAACGACGCCTGCCGCGTTGGATCCTTAAAAAAGCAAATTCGGAAAAATTTACAAAAAGATTTGTATCACCAGACATTGAAGTGAACTGCATTAACACAGTGGTTAAGAAATTCACAAATACGATATTACATGTAGCCGAGGATGTTATCCCTAAAACATCCGTATACCCACCACGTCCTTGGTGGAACGAGGACTGTAAGAAGGCTTTGCGTTTACGCCGAAAAGCACTACGGAGATTCAACAAAAGCCCGTCAGATGAAAATCTTGAGCGGTACAAAATTCGTAGAACTGTCGTCTGGAAGAAACTGCGCTCTATATCCGGCCGTGTTCCATCCACGGAGTTGATGGGTCGTAAACAGCCGAATGGAAAATTAGTTTCTCAGTGTTCCGATATTGTAAGTTTATTAGGATCATCTTTTGCTAGCGATTCCTGTTCTACGGCGTATAACGCTGCCTTTCGTAAATACAAAAGTGCAATGGAACCATTGCCGTTCACCATCGGTACTTCTGACGACTCTCCTCTTAATAGGCAGTTTACTCTGCATGAGCTGGAATCTGCATTGTCTTCAACGAAGAACACAGCTCCCGGTCCTGACAACCTCGTATATTACATGATCAAAAACCTTCCAACGTCAGGTAGGCTTGCCCTCCTCGGGATATACAATCGTATTTTCGATGAACATACTTTCCTGACGCTTGGTTGGAAGCAATAGTAATTCCTATTCTTAAGCCAGGTAAAGATAAAACTGATGCAAATAGCTATAGTCCGATTTCACTTACCAGCGTTCTTTGCAAGCTGGTAGAAAAAATGAACAATCGTCGCCTTGTTAGGTATTTGGAAACCAACAATTTACCTTGCAAAGACCAGTGCGGCTTTAGGCAAGGACGATGTTCTGTGGATCAATTAGTATCTTTAGAATCTGCAATACAAAATGAGTTTCTCTTGCGTCAAACACTAGTAGCTGTTTTTTTCGACCTAGAGAAGGTATACGACATGGCTTGGAGAAGGGGAATTTTGAACACATTAAAATCATGGGGTATACAGGGCAGGATTCTGTATTTTATCAAAAACTTCCTCAGTAATAGGTATTTTAGGGTGTGTCTTGGTAGTACGCTATCAGATCGCTTCTACTTAGAGAATGGTGTTCCACAGGGGAGTGTACTTAGTGTTACTCTGTTTGCTATTGCAATCAATACCATAACGTCTAATGTACGGTCCCCTGTCAGCTGTTCTCTCTTTGTAGACGATTTTGCTATTTACGTAAGCACCAGAAACATGGCAACAGCCGAAAGAACCCTTCAGCAGGTAATAAATAGGTTGCAGACCTGGAAGAGAACAACTGGCTTTAAATTCTCCGTTGCTAAAACTCAGTGTATTGCTTTCAGTCGCCGTCGACATATCCAGGCTCCGTCGTTATATCTTGATGGTATACAGCTTCGGACTTCTCCATCCGTTCGATTCTTGGGTCTAATACTCGACGAAGGCTCTCGTGGAGCCCTCACGTGCGTGATTTAAAATTAAGATGTAATAAAATCCTCGATATGTTGAGGGTTCTTAGTGGGTCTCGATTGGGTGCTGATAGGACCTGTATGCTGATGTTTTACCGTGCCGTAATTCGTTCGCGAATGTCTTTACGGCCGAACTCTTTGCCATCTTAAAGGCTCTGAACACTATTGAATTCGATAGTTTGCATTTCGTAGTTTGTTCTGATTCAAAAAGTGCTCTCCAGGCAATCCGGGATATGTATTCGGTAAACCCTCTGTTTCAACATATTCTGTGTTCTGTCCATAGACTTGAACTACGAGGTGCAAGAGTATCATTTATCTGGATTCCTGGTCACTGTGGAATATTTGGAAACACTGTAGCGGATAATGCGGCAAAGGAAGCAACTTTTCTTCCGCCATGCACTCAATGTGTAATCGTGTCTGACTTTCTTTGTCACGTAAAACATTTAATTCTTCTACAGTGTGAAAATGAACAAGCAGTAACAAATTGAGGGTAATTAACAATACTGTTCGTCCTTGGAGGTCGTCAATACGTGCAAGTCGTATAGAAGAGGTTGTGGTTACCCGCGTCGCATTGGCCTTTCCATGTTACATGGATTTCTGATGGAACGTGGGGACCCGCCTCGGTGCGGATTTTGTAGAGAAACCATCACAGTAAGACATATTTTGCTAGACTGTATGGTTTCCAAAATATACGGCGTGTATGTAGTCTGGGGAATAGTATGCAGAGGACGTTGGGAGATAGTGTCTCGGCCATTGACCGAATGCTGAAATTCTTTCATCCTCTGAATTTGTTAAATAAAATTTAACTTAATATTGCAGGGTCTCTTTACAGCCCTGCAACAAGTTGTATATTTGTGGCTATGTATTTATCTGAATTTATTATTGTTTGCTTTGCTTTCCTTGTTGTTCAGTTTTATTTATTTATTTATTTGTTGTTATATTTTTTTGTTAACTAATTTTAGGAATATTATTTATAGCTGTTATTGTATATTGTTTTAAATTAGTGTTATTTTTTATTTTGTGATATACCTAAATTTTATTTTATTATTATCGTGCCTCGGCGATGATCCTTAACGGTTTTTCCCCGGGGAAAAAAAATGTTTCTGGTGCTTTTCGCTCTAGTCCTGTTGTGAGCCTCCTTGCCGAAGCTGAAGAACCATCACTCTTTCGACATAGACAACAGCTGCAAATAAATTATGTAAGTAATCTACTATCTAAACCATGGCACCCTGCTTATAGTAATGTTTTTCATAATCAATTTATTCGACAGTATGAAGCTCGTCCGCATGTCACTGCTCCGCTTGGCATTAGAACTATCAGTTTTTTCGACGACTTTTGCTTAGAACTGCCTCCAATGTTTGAAAGGTCGTTTTGTTTTGTCCCTCCATGGGCTATTAACATGCCAACGTTCGATTTCTCTCTATCCTCGTATGTCAAACGCAACACCTTTGAGCTTGTATATTGTCAAGAGTTTTGCCATCTTCTTCATTACTACCCATCTAGTGAAATTATTTTCACAGATGGCTCGAAATTGGAGAATAATGTTGGTTGCGCATTTTACACAATTGGTCAAACGGAAAAGTATGGATTACCCTTAGTTTGTAGTGTCTTCACTGCCGAATTATTTGCTATCTTTAAGGCTTTGACAACAGTTGTATCTGACTCTGCCCATTATCTAATCTGTTCCGATTCTAAAAGTGCACTGCAGGCTATCCAGGACATGTACTCCAGAAATCCTCTTGTTCAACGTATTTTGTGCTCAATCCATTGGCTTGAACTGCGTAGTGTTGGTGTGTCATTTTGCTGGATACCTGGTCACTGTGGGATAGCTGGAAACACTAGAGCAGATAATGCGGCGAAGGAAGCTACCTTGCTGCTGCCAAGTACACAGTTTGTGATTTCATCAGATTTTCTATGTTATGTGAAGCACTTAAATCATATTCATTGGGTAAACGAATGGGCAGCTATCGATAATAATAAAATGAGGGTAATTAAAAATACTGTTAGTCCTTGGAGGTCGTCTGTACATACAAGTCGTAGGGAAGAGGTAGTGGTTACCCGTCTCCGCATTGTACTTTCTCTTTTAACACAAGGTTTCTTGATGAGAGGCGGGGACCCGCCCCTTTGTGAGTTTTGCCAAGCACCCATTACTATTGAACATATTCTGCGAGATTGTAACGGTCTAAGGAACATGCGCCGATTATGTGGACTAGGTGTCAATTTAGAGGAAGTATTAAAATAATACGGCTATTGACCGAGTACTAACATTCTTGCGTCGTTTGAATCTTTTAAATAAAATTTAAATTATTGTTGTTATTATTATTATTTTTATTCTTAATTTTGCTTTGTACATTGTACTTACATTTTATTTATTTATTTTTTATTTATATTTCTTTTCAGGGACAATTTACATCCCTTAAATATTTTATTTTATTTATTTATTTTCTCTAAATAACTATATTTCTGTTATGTTTATATATACTTTTACGAATTGTTATTAAATTTTATTCATTGTTATTTAGTTTTTAAGTATTCGTTATTGTAATATAGTTTTACTTGTTTTTTAAATTTTGTTTAATTTATTTTTACTTCTTATTTAAGTAAAATTTTATTAATAATTATTTTTTTTTTATATTTTTATTTTGCGTGTCGGCGATGATAACCTTAACCTTTTTTAACCTTTTTTTCGCAAAAAAAAACCTATGGGACAGACAAAACAAAAATAGCATTAACCCTTATGCTTTCGCCACCCTATTAAATATTATATGAAATAAAAGTCACTTTAAGGCTTACCTGGTCCTATAATCTTTTTAATACACAATGTTCAATATGACCGTATTAACATGTTCTTTTATGCCGTTGTTCAAAGTGTTCTGCCCTGGTTGTTCTAATAGGCTAAGCTGACTTTAATATTTTATGGCTGCACATTGCGACCAGATGTACTGGTTTTTGATTAGCCTTGCATTTTGGCACTTGTAAAAAAATAAACTATAACTTCATTATATTTTACTTTTTAGAACAGTTAAAAAAGTTAAGAAATGTTATAGCATCGACGTTAGATGCTGCTACCTGGTTGTCGTCCAAATGCGTGTCTCATAAGGCAATGCCAAGTTTATCTCTAGCAACCCTATCAGTTGTGCATTTTACATAACAGGAAAAACGATGAAATATGCATTACCCTCAGTGTTTGTAGTGTTTTTACAGCCGAATTATTCGCCATCCTTAAAGCTGTGAACTCAACCGTTGAATCCGATTTCATGCATTATCTAGTGTGTTCCGATTCTAAAAGGCCGGCGGAGGCAGCTGAAGTGAGCAACTGATGGGCTTAGCGATTTATCATTTTTTCTACCAGCTTGCATAGAACGCTGGTGAGAGAAATAGAATGATAGCTACTTGGATCAGTTTTCTCTTTGCCTGGTTTAAGAATGGGAATTACTGTAGCTTCCAACCAATCGCCAGGGAATGTACGCTCCTCGTACATACAATTGTATATTTCGAGAAGAAATAGCTTACCTGACGGTGGAAGATTTTTAATCATGGAGTAAACAAGGTTGTCAGGAACGGGGCCTAATCCTTGGTGGATAGCAGTGCAGATTCTAGCTCACGTAGAGTAAACAGACTGTTCAAAGGAGAATCATCAGAAGTACCGACAGTGAAAGGCAATTTTTCTAATGTGCTTTTGTATTTACAAAAGGCAGTGTTATAGGCTGCAGAAGAGGAAAAACTTGCAAAGGATGACCCTAAAAGGTTTACAATATCGGAACTGTCAGAAACCAATAATCCGTTCGCCTGTTGAAGTCTCATCAATCCTACAGATGGAGGAGGACCAGAAATGGAACGTAATTTCTTCCACACAACAGATTTAGGTGTTGTTCTACATATTGTACCGATGTATTGGGTCCAAGAATCCTTTATGCTTTGCCTGAATATTGTACGAGCTTTTGCACGAAAAACTTTATATTGTTCAAGGTTTTCATTTGTCGGGTTTCTGTTGAATCTCCTCAGAGTTATTCTACGTAGACGTAACGCCTTCTGCCGGCGGAGGCAGCTGACGTGAGCAGCTGATGGGCTTAGCGACCCCACCACACCTCTAGCTCATTCTACTCTCACTCATTTACTCCACATACACACACACACACACACACATACACACACACACACACACACACACACACACACTCTCTATCACACACAAACACATACACACCCACAGGGGGGTGCAGACTAGCTGCACCTACTGAGAGGACCTAGATGAACCTCGCGGCACCCGAGTCTAACACACACTTGCACTTACTGCACTACACTTACGATTTAAACACTTTACACTCACACATATATTTAGGGATCTGCTGTACTTGTTCCGTTACGTCTGGGAGTGGCAATACTGCTTGATTTCTTTTGGCGGGGCCAAGTATGTGGAACCTGATGTGTGCCTAGCACTGCCGAGGACCTCTGATGGGATAAGTTCTGGGACCGAGCAGCCTATAGGCGCCTGGCAAGCACATGAATGTTGAGTTATGGGTGTCGGAGCCCATAGCTGAGTCTATCGAAACAAATGGTTGCATTCTGTGAGTTCATAGAGGGCGGCTGCCAGTGGTACTTGGGTTTGGGGAACCGTAACTGTGTACCGGAACCCATTCCTAAGATATCCTGGAGTGCTGATAGAACATGTGTTTCGGCTCCAGGGTATTTGGAGGTCCCCCCCCAATTTATTGGGGATTCTTGCTTTAGTTCGAGTATCCTGGGCCACTGGTGACGTCTGGGTGCACCCTGTGCCACTTGCTCGAAACATCTTCGTTCATGAATCGCTCGGTATTAAATTTATGGATACTAATAAACAAAACGCCAAAACTTGTGTAAAGAGACATCGTTCGGTTTCACCCGACGTGTCGGAGGAATATAGAGAAGAAATTGAATGCCACGAGGGAAGTACCAAAGAAATTATGTTACCAAATTATCTCATTTTTAGAAACTCAAGGTCTAACTCCAAGGTCTCTCCTCCTGATCGACAAGGCAATAGTTGGGAATTTAGGTCCTGTTGCTTCCATTAAGAAGCTACAGAACGGGACTTTGTTAGTTCAAGCAAAGAGCGACAAACAAAGTAAGTCGCTGTTGAAGATGGAGTCGTTTTTGGGAAGGTTCAGGTATCTATGGAACCCCACAGAACTCTGAACTTTGCAAAGGGTGTGTTACCTGCAGGATTTCCTCCATGTTGACCTGGAGGAGATAAAGTCCGAGCTGTCCGGTGAATGCGTTACTGATGTCACACGAATAATGCGCATGGAGAAGGGGCAGAAAATACCTACTTCTTCCCTAATTCTGACCTTCGGGAAACCTATCATCCCCGAATGCTATAACCTATGCTGGGTACGAACGCCTGTCTGTGCGACCATATGTCCCGAGCCCAAAACGTTGTTTCAAATGCCAGGGTTTTGGGCATATGAGCGCAGCTTGTAAGAAGCCTGAAATATGCGGACATTGTGGTGCTCAAGGTCATAATAGTACGGATTGTAAGGATGATCCTAAGTGCTCCAATTGTGGAGGCGATCATCCTGCACGGTCAGTTAACTGCCCGAAATACAAAGAAGAGAAAGCAGTTCTAACTATTATGACCAAAGAGAAAGTATCGTTTTCGGAGGCCAGGAAGATTTACCGATTTCAGAAACCTCTCACGGAAGGCAAGTCTTTTGCTGCTGTTGTGTCTTCCAATAAAAGACATCCTGCACAAATTGTGACGAGCTTACCAAAACCGTCAAAGTTATGACGGAGCAGGTGGCTCAGTTACTCTCAATATTTTCTAAATCGTCTACTTCTGTTTCTACTTCTGAACAGGGAGCTGCAGTATCAGGTACTACACCTATCCAGACCTCGTTACCATCTGTCACAAAAACATCACAACAATCTTCAGGAAAGGTTCCTTCTGTTCCTAGACCAAGTACAGCAAATAAGCCGCAGGTGACAAAGTCACAAGTTCTTAAAACTAGTGATAAAAATATCACTCCAGGGCTAGAGTACTTTCTGAAAAAGAAGTCTAATACCTGCCCTGCTACAGTTGGATCAAAAAATAAAAGTTCCATTACAGGAAAGAAACCTGTGATCGAAAAAAAAAACAAAGAAAGGAAAATTGTCAAGGGAGGCTTACCTTCAACCAAAAAACCTCCTAAAAACATAAAATCTTCAGAGTCTGACATTAGTCACAGTTGTGACTCTGTGTCTGTTGACTCTGATCCACCTATAGTATGCTCTATTGACAAAATGAATCCTATCATAAACTAAATTATTAATTTTCAATGTCAACGCCTTCCATTTATAACAACGTGATACAGTGGAACATTAACGGAGCCAAAAGTCATATTGAAGATTTAAAACTTCTTGTACGAGATACGTCTCCATTATTCATTGGCCTTCAAGAGACGCACTTTCACCAATCGCACACTTTCAATTTAAGAGGGTATTCTGTTGTCAGGGCCGACTTCATAACGGAAGAACGAGCGAAGGGTGGGGTAACCATACTCGCTCGTGACTCTATTGATGCCGTTCCTGTGGACATAATAACTCCTTTACAAGCTGTCGCAGTTCAGACTACCGTACCATTTAAACTTACCATATGATGCATTTATTTACCGCCTAGCTATGCTTTCCAAAACAACGACTTAGTTAACTTATTAATTCAGTTACCTGTCCCCTTTCTATTGATGGGTGATTTTAATGCTCACCACACATCGTGGGGCTCTACTACTTGTAACTCACGAGGAAACCGAATTGACAATATAAGGACTACATTAGATCTATGTATTTTAAATAATGGTTCCCCAACACACTTATCGTCTTCTACAGGTGGTTGGACAGTCGTTGATTTGACCTTTTGCAGTCCAATTTTGGCAACGAAGTTCGAATGGTCGGCGATGTCTCATCTTTACGGCAGCGATCATACTCCGATTAATGTTTCGTTTTGTACATTCCACCATCCGAATCAATGCCCTCCGCGGTGGATTCTACAAAAGGCACAATGGGTGGATTTCACAGAGCAATTTGTATCACCTGACATTGAAGATTTTAACTCTATTAATGAAATAGTACAAACTTTAACTGAAAATATTTTAGATGTAGCACATAAAACTATTCCACAAACCTCGACTCATCAATCTCGCCCCCCCCCCGTTCCTTGGTGGACTGAGGACTGTAAGAATGCCTTGCTTTTACGTAGACGAGCTCTAAGAAGGTTCAACAGACGACCGACGAATGAAAATCTTGAGAGGTATAAAATTCTCCGAGCGAGAGCTCGTAGAATATTTAGACAAAGTAGAAAGAATTCTTGGACCCAGTATATAAACACAATATCAAGAACAACACCAGTATCAACTGTTTGGAAGAAACTCCGTTCCGTTTCTGGTTCATCTCCATCAACTCCCTTGATGGGCATCAAACAACGGAATGGAGTAGTAAGTTTTGATCCTCGAGATATTGTTAATACATTGGGTTTATATTTTGCAGATTATTCTTAGTCTACTTCCTATAGCAATGGTTTTTATCTTTTCAAAAATACCCAAGAAGCAATGCCATTCGTCGTTGGTACGTCTGTTTCTCCTTTGAACGCGCCCTTCTCAATAGAAGAGCTGGAATCTGCACTGTCATACTCTTCAGATTCAGCACCAGGCCCTGATAACCTTGTATATTCCATGATTAAAAATCTTCCAACATCGGGGAGGATTTCCCTCCTGAAGATATACAATCGTATGTTTGAGGAACACTTTTTCCCTGATGTTTGGTTGGAAGCAACAGTGATTCCTATTCTTAAGCCAGGCAAAGATAAAACTGATCCAAACAGCTACCGCCCTATTTCTCTTACAAGTGTGTTATGCAAGCTAGTGGAGAAAATGGTAAATCGTCATCTTGTTTGGTATTTAGAAAATAATAATTTACTCTCTAAGGACCAGTGCGGTTTTAGGCAAGGGCGATCTTCCATCGATCAGTTAGTTTTATTAGAATCTGCAATCCAAAATGCCTTTCTATTACGTTAAACACTTGTTGCAATATTCTTTGACCTAGAGAAGGCATATGATATGGCTTGGATAAGAGGAATACTAAATACATTAAAATCATGGGGTATACAAGGTAATATACTAGGTTTTATTAAAAATTTTCTCTCAAACAGATATTCAGAGTACGCCTTGGATCTACATTGTCAGATCGTTTTCGGTTAGAGAATGGCATCCCGCAGAGAAGTGTACTAGTGTGACCTTGTTTGCCGTTGCTATCAATAGTATAACTACTAATGTGCGGTCTCCTGTTCGCTGTTCTCTATTTGTGGATGACTTTGCAATTTATGTTGGTGCTAGAAGTTTGGCCACAGCTGAAAGAACACTTCAGCTTACAGTAAATAGATTGCAGTCATGGACGAATTCTACTGGGTTTAAATTTTCTGCCGCTAAAACTCATGTATTGCCTTCAGTCGCCGTCGACAGATCCGAACTCCTTCAATATTTCTCGATGGTACAGAAATTCGGACCATTCCATCTGTTCGATTTTTGTGGTTAATATTCGACCAAAGACTATCATGGAACCCTCATTTGCGTGATTTAAAATTATGATGTAACAAAATTCTCGATATGTTAAAGGTTGCTTAGTGGTTCACGATGGGGCGCTGATAGAACTTGTATGATGATGTTTTACCGTGCGGTGATTCGTTCGCGAATTGATTATGGCAGCATTGTATATTCATCTGCTAGACCATCGATTTTAAAGAAACTAGATCCCGTTCATAACTCTGCAATCCGTCTTGTTACTGGTGCTTTCCGTTCAAGTCCCGTCGTGAGTGATCTCGCCGATGCTGGCGAACCATCACTCTCTCGTCGGAGACAACAGTTACAACTGAGTTACGTATGTAATTTATCATGTAAACCGTGGCACCCTGCTTATAATACAATTTTCCACAATCAGTTGCTCCAACAATATGAATCCCGACCGTATGCTACTGCGCCTGTTGGCGTTAGAACATCCCTGTTTTTTGAAGACTTACGTATTGAACCACCCCCAATGTTTGAAAGGTCCTTTTGTCTTGTCCCTCCATGGAAAATCAATATGCCGACCTTTGATTTCTCCTTGTGTGCATACCTGAAAGACAACACTCCTAACATAGTGTATCAACGTGAGTTTTTTCGACTGACTAGTTCATATCCATCTGCTAAATTTATTTTCACAGATGGCTCTAAGATGAATAACAATGTTGGGTGTGCATTTTACTCACTGGACGAAACGTATAAGTATGGATTACCCTCAACTTGTAGTGTCTTTACAGCCGAACTCTTTGCCATCTTAAATACTCTAAACCAGGGGTCTCAAACTTTCCAGCCTTGGGGCCATACTGATTACTCCAGTAAGTTCCGAGGCCAAAACCATATTATCATTGTT
>JAJIZJ010000057.1:17500-38245 GCA_022606455.1 Callitettix versicolor | reverse complement strand
GGAGAGTCCCAGTTTGTAAGATCAGTCGCTCCAAACCGCACAAAAACTTTGTCAAAACTGGAACTATAAAGAACATCAGGCTATTGGAAAGTTTTCTTGTTAACATCCAAACATTATTCCAATCTAATGAAATGTTTCCGATAATTTTAGGTACTAATTAGTATCGATATTTTTTCTTTCGATACTAGTATCGGTATCGATATTGCGTTTCGATAACGTCGAGATATCGATACTAGCACTTTAATATCGTATAGTGATTTCGATCAAAATTGTGTCGCATTTTATCAATGTTAGCGCTTTCATAAACAAAAAGAAGGTCACTCAGCAAACAGGAAATAAACCATTTACTATTTATGCACAAAGCCCCTCCTTTATCTACCCTAGATTTTTCTTATCGACTTACCCCGCAGGAAGTAAAGGCTAGCACCTATTGAGAGGATTTAGACGTTCCTCTCGGTACCCGAGTCTAACACACACTTACACGTACAACACTACACTTACGACTTTAACACTTTACACTCACACTTACATTTTGGGAGGTGATAACAGTCTCATTGTGTTTTGCACTTTAAAACAACAAACAAAATTATTATCGACTTTGAGACATCTCAGATCCTTAATTAGAAACCTAATGTAAATATAA
This sequence comes from Callitettix versicolor, assembly GCA_022606455.1. Classification (NCBI taxonomy): domain Eukaryota; kingdom Metazoa; phylum Arthropoda; class Insecta; order Hemiptera; family Cercopidae; genus Callitettix; species Callitettix versicolor. Next base: position 37,602 of record JAJIZJ010000057.1, on the reverse strand, counting down.
GTTGAATTGTTGCAATATCAGTAAGATGATACGCTAAATAAACAGCTGTTCGGAAGGAACGATTGAGACGACAGACCAGTCTGTTCTAGAGTGAGGCTAAGTCTAGTTCGCGCAAGGCTACTGCGTTTAGGTAGGTGAAATTGTGCATCGTGATTTTTGGATATAGAACATTCTCGTGAACACGCGAACCGTCATAAATTTCATGCTGAAGGCTTTTTTTTTGTTGTAGTGTCAGAAAGGAAAGAATTTTATAAAAAAATTTTGACAGTGAGAACTTGGGTGTTTTCACCGATTTTGTAGCTCCGTTTTCAAGAAAATAAATATCGGCTAACCTAGGGGGGGGAACCATTAAACTCTTAATTAGCGGGAAAAAAATCGACCTGTTTAATACCATTAAAGTCTGTATCTGTAATTCATTTTTTTTTTCACTAATATATTTTTGTAAAGGGCCATGGCGTATTATTTTAGTTAGTCATAGTGACGTCGATAATATTATTATTTGCTACTTTTAGTGAACCTTATATCTTCCAGAAGAATATATTTTAGTTCAAGTTTTGTTCTGTTAAAGTTTGTCTTGGACATCCAAGATTATAGTTATATTCCAAAAGATTGTTAAAGATTTAAGTTTAGTTTTTGAGTTCAAGTTAAAGTTAGAGTTTAGTTTTGATTTTTGTTGTTGTTTGACTTGCTGAAAGTTGAACTCATTTATCATAAATGTTATTTCCTTCAATTATTTTTTCCCTATCAATATTGCATGAAAACAGAAGTAATTAATTAAAATTTTGTTTCCTGTCACTAATTGTTTTTTTAACTTTTAATGTGGCATATCAAAAAAACAAGACAATTATGAATTTTTGAAAAGCAACAACTTTGATTTCTTTGGTCACCCTGAGCATTGTAACCTCGCACAGACATTCTCGTTGTCTTGGCCTAAACAATGGTGTATAAATTATATCAAAATTAAAGACAACGTGGCGCTCAACAAATGGTTCATTGAAATAAGATACAAAATTAGTTATGACCCACACCCCTTCTCCTCTGTAGCTAGCAAACAATTAAAGATTTATTACGGGGACGTAATAAAGAAACAAGCACTCAAACGTGGGGCCAGAAAAACAAAGTTTGTCTTGAAAAAAAAGCCTTCCGCATGAAATTTATGACGGTTCGCGTGTTCACGAGAATGTTCTATATCCAAAAATTATGATGCACAATTTCACCTACCTAAGCGCAGTAGGCTTGCGCGAACTAGACTTAGCCTCACTCTAGAACAGACTGGTCTGTCGTCTCAATCGTTCCTGCCGAACAGCTGTTTATTTAGCGTATCATCTTACTGATATTGCAACAATTCAACTTATATTTACATTACGTATCTAATTGAGGATCTGAGATGTCTTAACTTATTGTGTTACCTTTATCTAATAACATATGACTTTGATATCTTGGTTAGGAGTACATTACTGATTACAGGGTCCGCCAAAGAAACGGGATGATTAAATAAAGTAAACATTTTAAAAATATTATTTTCTTGTAAATAATTGAAAGGAAAAGAATAGCCATTATGGGTACAATACGAAAAAATATTATTTTCTGAACACTACGTCTACGAAATGTCCTCCATTGCAGTTAAGGTATTCCTGGAGTCTAGCTTGGAAGTTTTGCATGACCTCTCGCAGCATGTTGACAGGTACTGCCGCAATCTTGTCTACAATTTCTTGTTTGAGGGCTTCAATTGTTGTGGGTAGATCTGCTTGAAACACTTTTGTTTTTAGATATCCCCATAAAACAAAAACAGGTATCCACCCCAGATGTGTCACTTATTCCAATGCAAAGGGCGTTTGGCTGAATGATGTTTTTACACTTCTGCCTCTTTTTTTGATCCCGTTTGCTCGAGGTTGTTTATCCATGTTCGAATTTCATTTTCTGACGGAACAGGCTGGTTACGCGGTAAATTAAAATGACGTTGGGAAGCGCGTCGAGTTTGCACAAATCTTTCGCCATTTTGATAATACGCTTTCACCGCGTAGCCCGTACATCCATTGCAAGTAAATGGTAGATTGTGCAGATGGTGAAGCGCCAGTAACCACCCACTACCTGCCAACTTTGTCTCATGGCCACCTACAAACATCCCGTTTCACTGGCGGACCCTGTATTTGTACATTAATGTATCAATGACGTATCTGTTCAGTTTTAGTAAAGTGTATTTTTATTTCGTATTATGTTCACAATAAGTTAAAATTTATAATTTTGTCTGGTGATGAATTAACAGTGATTATTGTTATAGTCTGTATAGAACATTTCTTTTATTGAATACTAGCTGTTACCCGTTGCGGCTTTGCCTGCAATTATAATGTAGGCAATAAAATTTATAGTCGATTTTCAAAATCAGAATAAGTTCATTTCATTTTGATATATTTCTATAAACAATATTATACGATTTATGGTTTTCGGCAAAGACATAAATTTTTGCTACTCGATACTCTATAAAGGGTCCTGTAATATTTTAATAAAATACAATATTATTAAAAAGTCATTACTATACAATTAAATATATTAATATATATTAATATATATGTAATTAATATATATATATATATCATGCCTGATCAATCAATCCATCAAAATCAAACCATTGCATTAGCTAATATAAGAACAGTGTGTGCTACAGTGTATCAGTTTTTATAAATGGTTACCTTTACCTTGGGAAGCAGTGAGCAGCAGTGATCACGTATCTCGGAGTCAGCAGAGTCCCTCCACAGAAATAGTTAGAAGTACCCTGTTGTATGCCTACAGCCACTTGGTAAGGTATGTCTCCAGGCTCGGCAATCTCTCCATTCGTTATCTTCAACTGCTTTCTGCCAGCATTACCTTTAAAACATGGCCTATTAGTATTTAAAAGAATAGCAGACCACGTGATATATTCGTAAGTGATATACAGAGCGTTCCACGATAGTGATCTGTCCTTCTCCTCTAATGTAACCGGTTATCGTTGTACTTATGCAAACTGTTACTGGATTAATTTTATTGGAAATTGTATGCTTTTTCTTAAGAAAGCGATTAAATTTATAATAGGTCTTGCCGTTCAGCCAGGATTACGGGAAATAACCAGCAACTACATTGTTATATCAGAGCCTGAAATTTTAAAACTGAAGTGAATTGGGAAAACGTCTGGGTTTTATACAAGGTACCTTTGTTCAAATTTCACAACTATCGGTCAATACGTTTGGACAAAACTGCGTAATAAAGAAACACAAACCAAATGTTGAACAATTAAGGTGAAGCAGAGATTTAGCTTCCTTAGTCTGTAAAGTACATTTTCTTCGCGTTGCCTACTTCACCCAACAACCGTTTCAGTTAGGTTCGTGAGTATTTCTTTAAAAAAAAAATTATATCGTTTTAGCGATCGATCGAAAACACGTTACGTACTTCGCGAGGTAGCAATTTGATGTTAAGCCGGTTATGTTTTTCGATGTTTATTATACTTCAAGTACTTTCCCAGCTTTTATATTTTTTATTTTTGCTTTTGGGCACGTAACAAAGCGCTTTAACGAAACAATTATAGAAAAATCGAAAACAACCCACACTGTTTAAGAGTATAACCAAAAGCCTACAATTGACTGTTTCATGGGTTTTTAAACATCGCTCATGCACACATATCGTGCACATACTCCAATCTCGGGAACCAATGAGCCACTTATGTCCTTTACATAATAACCTTTATCTTTAATAATTTTTTTACACAAGTTAAAAAAACAATTACAAACTAACCCTAAGTTTTAACAACTTCAGCATAAAGTACAAAACTTAAGCTTATTTCAGAATAAATTTAATATTTTCTAGAAAACTTACCAAAAAGTATTCGGCTGAGAGAATTTTCAGGTTTTCGTTTTAAAAAAACAAACTCCGAATTGATATCGGTAATGTTGAAGCCCAGGCATGCCTGAAAAGTATTCAATTTAAATAAATTTTATTAATATTTTTTACGCGTGATTAGTGTGCTTCTTTGTATATTTTCAAATTAATAAAATTCGAATCGTATTTTTTAAATTGCATTTAATGTACAATTAAAGAGTTTTTGACTTTTTCTGTGTTCCGTACAAAAAATAGACAATCATATTACAACGGCTTGTTATGAATGGCTCAAAAACTGTAAAGTTAAATTAGCAGTAGTTCAAATAATAGTAGACTTTGTATTCTTAATTAGTTGTCGTGCCCACCGCTCGACGACAGCGCTCTGACTCACTTAAAGTTTTCTACCAATTTAACCAATACTAGCAATATTTAGGGAGCATTTTACTGTACCGCCTTTATCAGAAATTTCATGATATTTTCCCATAAAACAGTCAAAATTTCATTTATATCATAACACAAGTATTCAATAATTTTAATTATTTTTTTTTAATTATCCATAAGCACTCGTGGTTGTTAAAAATCGTAATCATTAATCAGAGGCCGCCATCTTTAAGCGGAAAATATACAAAGTACCATCGTACTAAATTTTAAAACAATTTGTTACGTTTGGCCAAAATTCTGTACAATTGTCATAATAAATTAGATGCCGCCATCTTGTAGCGGCAGAAAACGTGAAAGCCCTTACACGTACACGTAAAGTTTTGTAAAATACTTCTTGGCACCAAATTTAAAAACAATTTGTCTGTGCGTTTTGCCAACAAACACACAAACTGCATGGCCACGCTTTATTCGGTCAGTTACAACAAAAATATATTATTTTCAAATACATTTACAAAACACGAGTGTATAACTAGACATAAAAATTAATAAATTATTAAATAAACACAACCGTTATACATAAATGTACTATGTAGAACTTACTTATTATATGGACTTGTTTTAATGTGAAAGTTACAAATTAAACTAATTAACTTGGATTGTTAAGTTGTCTCACCTGGGCTAATAAAGCGCTCAGTATTAGAAGAAGTACACCCATTTCTGGCTACGGTGATCAAATAAAAATGTGGGTTACTGTTAAATTTTTTAGAACACTTTAATATAAGCGCAATCTCTTATTGTTATCTGAGACAAAAAACGTCAGTACTTGCGAGTGTCTACCTATTGAGTGCTCATGTCAAGATACACTTTGGAATTTTAACAATTTTTTCGATTTATTTTTGTCGAAGACAGCTACTTTTCAAATATTTGAAGTAGATAATCTTTCTCTCTCTCTCTCTCTCTCTCTCTCTCTCTCACACACACACACACACACACACACACACACACACACACACACACACACACACACACACACACACACACACACACACACACACACACACACACACATATATATATATATATATATATATATATATATATATATATATATATGTATATGTATATATACACAGATAGAAATCCTAAAGGAATGTGCAGAGAGGGTCGTTCTACAGATCTCGTTTAAAAAAACCGAATTCTTCTGTTCAAAATTAAATATTCAAGAACTAAATACAAAGTATGGTAACATAAACAGAGTCAAGCACTTCAAATATCTGGGAGAAATTCTTGAACCCACGGGTGGCGAGAAGGCTGCGCAAAGGGTTCGGCCACTGAGAATGAAGAGGGCTCTTGGTATAACGCGTGATATCCACAATAAGAGATGTATGTCGACGCACACAAAAATCAGACACTACAATTACCATGGAGGGTATTTTGAAGGAAGAACGCAAAATCTTGAGGAATATCCTTGGTCCGAGATTAACAGAAGATGGATACAGGTTGCACTCCCGGAAGACCACAGAGAAGATATCGAACTTGGCAGCAGATATCAGAAGAAGGAGACTTCGGTTCTATGGACACATCAGTAGATTTCCAACAACGAGACTTTCCAACAGAATCCTTAAGTATATACAAAGAGTCAAATCAACAACTTCGTGGATCGCACAAGTCAGAATAGACCTACATGACGCAGAAATAGACTCAACAGACATTGAAGAAAGGAACGCATACAGGAGAAAGTGCTCGGGTTGGAAGGTCCCAGAGAATGAAATCCCAAAGAGAGCAGGGGTAAAATGGACGGAGGAGCGGAAGAGGATCCATGGGGACAGGATGAGGAAGGTGTGGAGGATTAGAAGGAGCAAGACATGAGTCGGAGTGCTTTGCGTGATCCAGCAGGATCTATACGCAAATAATAATAATAATAATAATAATAATAATAATAATAATAATAATAATAATAATAATAATAATAATAATAATAATAATAATAATAATAATAATAATAATAATAATAATAATAATAATAATAATAATAATAATAATAATAATAATAATAATAATAATAATAATAATAATAATAATATATTATTATTATTATTATTATTATTATTATTATTATTATTATTATTATATATTATTATTATTATTATTATTATTATTATTATTATTATTATTATTATATATTATAATAAGAAATAGACTGATTTATAATCAACTAGAGCCAAAACTGTAATAGCTATAGAATTGAAACTTTGAGTATACCTTTTTATTGTTTAAAAGCGTGTACTAGGAAGGACTTTTCCAATATATAAATATAAAGTGTTTCCTATTACGTTCCTATTTTCAAGTGTTAAAGCATAAATTTGTTTAGGTTAGGTTATTGCATTAATGAAACAGTTTAAAGTTACACGGACAAAGCCGCGATGGCTAATGGTAATTATTTATATAAATAATTCAATGTCGATCGATAAATCCCTTTTCAAGCTTTGTATGTTCAAACAATTAAATATATCTTGAGATGTTCTTCATCAGACGGTTAGAATGTTCCCCTCAATTGTCACAGAGTCACCACAAAGGTCAACGAATATTGTAGTCGTGTTATTCAATGCTTTGTAATAACTCAATGGATACTACTAAAGGCTTTTGATTTCTTCGTTACTCTTCTTTGGCCGCCGGCGTTCAGTTTTTCTTTTTGTTACTCAACCTAACAAGAGAGAGTCTTGTTCATTATCCTTTATACTGTTGAAGGCGCCTTTGTGCCAGCAACAGATTTTTAAACAACACCGGAGCACCTGGAATATAAAATTGAAAAGCAAAATAATATTAGCAAAATTAATAAATATCTTTTTTGCAGAAAAAAATAACAACATGCAAATAAGAAAAAAATGAAATAATTGCAACTGACAACAAAACAAGATTGTAGACATTTTAAAATAACAAATTAAATAATCCTAAAGCCGGGCGGCCACCAAATGCGGAGCGGAGCGAACTATGCATTCAAAACATAACTTATTGTTTTTATTGTACTGAAAGCGTAACGGAGCTAAGCGGAGTCAAGTGACGTCCCAAGTTTCCTCTCCGCGTAGCTTTGACTCTGTCTAGGTCACTTTTGAAGGTGAATCTGCTTCCCCCACCACGCTTCCACGTCTCCAAGCATATTATTTCTCATTACCTAGGTTACCGTTGTCTAGGTTACGGTTTTAAACATAGTATAAACACAGTTATACATATATAAAACTGTAGCTCTAATTATTTTGTACTAGATGGGTCGGGTATGCAGTATAACGACGTTATTTATAATTAATCGTTAATTATTGAACTTATTTTTATAGAAAAAGTATTTATTGAAAATTCATTTTCTAAAAAGTATTTATTGAATATGAAATTAACGTATACAGTCAGTCACTTGTTCTTTGATACTGTATACATAATTTAAAGGAAAGTTTCATTTTTATATAAGTCTTGTGCTTTCGTGAATTTTTCCAAAATGTATCCATCCGGAGCGTTTATAGAGTATTTACGTCAATAACACAGTAGGCAATTACGGGGTGTAATTTTTCACTGTTTTTACAGCAGGTAGAGGGAATCCTAAAATAAATTATTCTCAGGTTCTTTTCGTTGCAATACGCTCTAGCAAATCAAGGCGCAAGTTAGGCAAAATACATACACGCGTGTAATGCTTGTGTTAAACTTACTTTGTAATTTGCTGCAACAAGTATGAAATAATAGAAAAACAGAGTTTGGTAGTAAATCGGAATAAAATTGTCAAACACACTTCGAAAGCAAGTATTGAGTATAAGCTTCTTGTTTCAGATATAAAGTGTTTAATAACAGCTGATGTATTGTTTGTTCTCTGCTACGTCATGCGACTGTACCGCTAGTAGCGTGTGATTTAAGTACTACTGTTTATGCGCAAACGTAACAATTAACTTTTACACATATTCTACTTACTTCTGCCATAGTACAGACGCTTGATTGGCGTAAAAACAATATTCTAAAGTTGTTGGTACATTTTTGTAATAAAATTATTTTTTCTTGCTGAGCTCAAAAATGGCAATTTTTCTTAAAAAATCATGAAAAACACGTTTCTTGTTTTCGTCAAAACTAAATTTGTAATTTTTTTTCCAAGTACGACTGCAGACAATAGTAGAATATTGACTGCATGACTGACTGCAAGAATAGTAGAATAGTAAGTCAGGGTATGCAAAAAGGGTAGGAAGTAGATAGAAAGACTTATAAAGTAGACAGACAGGGAGGAATGGTAGACAAAGTGAATAGGGCAGGCAAGTACATATTTGTGTGTGTGTGTGCGTGAGCGAGCTTGTGTATGTATGACTGTGTGTGTGTTTGTGTGTGCGCGCGAGTGTGCGTGCGTGCGTATATATATATATACGTGTGTGTATATGCGTGTGCGTATATGCGTGAGCGTATGTGGGTGTGCTTGTGTGTACGTGTGTGTGTGTGTGGCGCGCGCTTGTGTATGTGTGACTGTGTGTGTGTGTGTGTGTGTGCGCGCGCAAGCGCGTTTGCGTGCGCGCGCTTATGTATGTGTGACTGTATTTGTGTGTGTGTGTGTGCGCGCGTGCGTTAGTGCGTGTGGTATACATACCCGTATATAAATGTTAACGTAATATAAGCTTCAACCAGCTAAATACTCGTGTTTAGTTCCCTAATGCAAAAATATTTCTTACTGGAATTTTAACACAATTCAAAAATAAATAAAAATGCTAACCACTTTTCTTTTATGGAATGAAATATTTGCACTAAAAAAGCGGATGAGAGATGCATATTAATTAACACGTGAGCCGAAATGACAGATTATGACAAACGGCTTCCTCCCTCAAAGCAAAATAAGGATTAAACGCATTTGTCAGAGCTAACGAGCCGAAGGATCTCCTGGTTGTTGGGGCGCAGAATACGACGGTAGATGTTTACGTCCTGAACGAGTATTTTCAAGATTTTTATAAAAGCATAATCCGTTGGAAATGTCTTGAGTTGAGGCTTTATTTGTGAATTTCGATTGGATAATAAGGTAGTGTTGTGGACAACAGTTAAGGCCTGAAGCTTCCGGGTGGGGGGTGTGTGAGTTCTGGAAATCATGTACCAGAACACTGGTTGAAGGGTTATAAAAATTATATGCGTAAAATATATATATATATATATATATATATATATATATATATATATATACATATATATATGTATGTGTGTGTGTGTGTGTGTGTGTGTGTGTGTGTGAGTGTGTGTGTGTGTGTGTGTGTGTGTGTGTGTGTGTGTGTGTTAGAACTGAAAGGCTCGTTATTTTGATTGGATTTGATTAAAAATTAGTCCAAAATTAATTTGATATTAGCGTGAAAAAGTTTATTAACCAGAAAAATCCATATTATACTTTATACCCTATATCGTATGCAAATCTTATTCCATTATGTCTTATGCCTTGTATTATACTTTATACAGTTTATTAGGTACCTTATACATCTATCTTATACACTATAACTGATATTATAGCTATGCTTTATCTATATTTGCCTAATTCTACTGAATGATTCACTTATCCACTGATCACAATTTGTAAAAAACCACTGAACCAATAATTATGAAATTCAACACTTTTCTTCTTCTCATAATGTAGTCGCTCACTAAGAGAGTATTTTCCGATAATACAGTTCTAAGTGGCTGGATGAGGTAGCGAAATTTTTGAAATTTCTAATTAGCAAATCTAAAATCAAGTGTGTTATTGTTTTGTTCGTATCGGTGAGTTATAATATTTCATTAATAAATTCTAACTGGGCACATCATAGGTTTAGGTGGATCGAGAAAGTCAACGAATATGAAATTTTCAATGACGTATAGAAGCTCAAAAGTGTATTTGACCTTTATTGTTTGTATCAGTGAGTATCAGTTATAATGTAAAATTTCGATTGGACCTCTTAGTAGTCGTAAAACTTAAAAAATGAGCTTTTCAAAGTAAACATTTTATATATTTGCAAAATACCACTGACTGCGCTGACACATTGTTCACAATTCCTCCAAATCCACTGAATCAATAATTACGAAATAATCAGGTGTCTTCTTATAGTGTACACGCTCATTAAGAAAGACTCCGCAGGAGGTGCAGACTAACTGTACCTATTGAGAGGATTTAGACGTTCCTCGCAGTACCCGAGTCTAACACACACTTACACCTACAACACTACACTTACGATTTAATACTTTACACTCACACTTACATTTACGGTGGCGATAATAGCTTCAATGTGCTTTTCGCCTTAAAATAACATAACAAATCATTAAGAAAGAATTTTCCGGTATTAGAATTACAGAAATCCCCGAAAATCAATATTGAAGTCTTGTTTTGAAGTCCGGGCGGGTCAGTTAGTACCTTACATTTAATACCTTTTATCTTTTATACCTTCTACTTTAAGTTGTAGCCTCTGTTTTGTTATAAATTCCTTAATCTGTATTCTTATTGCTTATGTCATAATACCTTACATATGTTACCTAATATTTTATACCTTACTCCATGTGCCTTATTTCTTTTGACTTATGTCTTGCGCTAAATGTCTCATACCTTAATTGAAACGTATAGTCAATCTAAATGCCTTATGTCATCGTGTTTTGGCTTAACTTATATTTTTTTAATTTTATTATTGTAACATAGCCACCGGACCACATACGTAAATGATTATGATTGCGACCTATTTTCGTTCGCCTAGTGGTCTTTTAACTCAAAATGCAAAGGTGGTTTCCAAACTTAACTGTTTCATCTTCAGGCCGTAGTACAGTCAAATTCCTCTGTCAAGGTTGTCACAAAGTTAACAAAACATTGAAAACACATCACAAAACTAAACGCAATTACACTATTTTTATTAAAACGCTCAACGATAAGATTTGGTTTGGCCTAACACTACCGTGCAACTCTTATGTCGTTACAGCCCGGACTTAGTGTTTAGCCAAACTAAATCGTTACAGCCCTGACTTTGTGTTTAGCCAAACTAAATCGTTACAGCCCTGACTTAGTGTTTAGCCAAACTAAATCGTTACAGCCCGGACTTGGTGTTTAGCCAAACTAAATCGTTACAGCCCGGACCTAGTGTTTAGCCAAACTAAATCGTTACAGCCCGGACTTAGTGTTTAGCCAGACCAAATCGTTACAGCCCGGACTTAGTGTTTAGCCAAACTAAATCGTTACAGCCCGGACTTAGTGTTTAGCCAAACTAAATCGTTACAGCCCGGACTTAGTGTTTAGCCAAACTAAATCGTTACAGCCCGGACTTAGTGTTTAGCCAAACTAAATCTTACCGTTGTGCGTTTTAATAAAAATCGTGTAATTGTGTTTAGTTTTGTGACGACCTCGACAGAAGGATTTCATAATTTGTACTACGGCCTGAAGACGAAAAAGTAAAGTTTCTAAACCGCGGTAGCCTTTTCAACTCCGAGGAAAGTTGAAAGACCACTAGACAGAAGAAAATAGATCATAATATATTGCTTTTATCGCACACATTTTAAAAAAATCTGATTTCACCACGTAATCGGTCTTAAAATCTGCATAAATTAACTTTTTTCAATTGTGATGAAAATACAAATACGAAACTGACAGCGGTCAGGGGTTCGTTTTGTACGAATTCAATGTAATTTGAAAATTAAAAATACCAATTTATGAAGATATTAAATATCGTTATAATGGTGTAGTGATATTTAAAATACATTTTTTTCGGTTATTTTTGGGACGATACCCTCTCTTACAGCTATTATTAATTACATTACCGATCGTTTAATTTATGCTAAAGTTACAATATTTTGATCTTGAAAGTGTAACAGTAGATATTGTTTGAATGTGTAAACAGGCAGTAGAGGCCTGCGTATGAATTTATTCATAACGAAAAAGGGAATTCAATTTCCTTTGGAAAATCGTATTTTTATCTTCTGCACACAATACCTGTAGCAGACGTGTGTAAACATGCTTCAGCCAGTCCCGGTGATCTCAAGCGAGATTAGCATCCAACAAACATAATATACGGGCTGTTTGGTAGACATTCAAAAAGTATGATATCGTGTCACGCAACTGTCTAGATGACGTGATCGAAGGGAATTTAATTATCATAATTAAATTATGCATAAAATAACATCTTATATTGTAAACCATGAGAAGGATTAGAATGATGTATTTTTTTGTAAATCTTGGGAGGATGTTGTACAAAATTACCGTTTAAATTGAACACTAAAGAGTGTTTACACTAAATATTGTGCACTAAATACTACTTACACTAAACACTGTACACTAAATACTGTTTACACTTAACACTGTAAGTTGATGACTGTTTACACTAAATATTGTACACTAAATACTACTTACACTAAACACTGTACACTAAATACTGTTTACACTTAACACTGTAAGTTGATGACTGTTTACACTAAATATTGTACACTAAATACTACTTACACTAAACACTATACACTAAATACTGTTTACACTAAACACTATAAGTAGATGACTGTTTACACTAAACACTGTACACTAAATACTACTTACACTAAACAATGTGCACTAAATACTTTTTACATTAAACATTGTACGTTAATGACTGTTTACACTAAATATTGTGCACTAAATACTACTTACACTAAACACTGTACACTAAATACTGTTTACACTAAACACTGTAAGTTGATGACTGTTTACACTAAACACTGTACACTAAATACTACTTACACTAATCAATGTACATTAAATACTGTTTACATTAAACATTGTACGTTAATGACTGTTTACACTAAATATTGTGCACTAAATACTACTTACACTAAACACTGTACACTAAATACTGTTTACACTAAACACTGTAAGTTGATGACTGTTCACACTAAACACTGTAAACTAAATACAGTTTACACTAAACACTGTAACTTGATGACTGTTTACACTAAACATTGTACACTAAATACTGTTTACATTAAACATTGTACGTTAATGACTGTTTACACTAAATATTGTGCACTAAATACTACTTACACTAAACACTGTACACTAAATACTGTTTACACTAAACACTGTAAGTTGATGACTGTTTACACTAAACACTGTACACTAAATACTGTTTACATTAAACATTGTACGTTAATGACTGTTAACACTTAATATTGTGCACTAAATACTACTTACATTAAACACTGTACACTAAATACTGTTTACACTAAACACTGTAAGTTGATGACTGTTTACACTAAATATTGTACACTAAATACTACTTACACTAAACACTGTACACTAAATACTGTTTACACTAAACACTGTAAGTTGATGACTGTTTACACTAAATATTGTGCACTAAATACTACTTACACTAAACACTGTACACTAAATACTGTTTACACTAAACACTGTAAGTTGATGACTGTTTACACTAAACACTGTACACTAAATACTGTTTACATTAAACATTGTACGTTAATGACTGTTAACTCTTAATATTGTGCACTAAATACTACTTACATTAAACACTGTACACTAAATACTGTTTACACTAAACACTGTAAGTTGATGACTGTTTACACTAAACACTGTACACTAAATACAGTTTACACTAAACACTGTACGTTAATGACTGTTTACACTAAACACTGTAAACTAAATACAGTTTACACTAAACACTGTAAGTTGATGACTGTTTACACTAAACACTGTAAACTAAATACAGTTTGCACTAAACACTGTAGTTGATGACTATTTACACTAAACATTGTACGTTAAAGACTGTTTACAATAAACATTGTATGCTAAATACTGCTTGCACTAAACATTGTACGCTAAAGACTGTTTACACTAAATATTGTACACTAAATACTGTTTGCACTAAACATTGTACGTTAAAGACTGTTTACACTAAACATTGTACACTAAATACTGTTTGTACTAAACATTGTACGTTAAAGACTGTTTACAATAAACATTGTATACTAAATACTGCTTGCACTAAACATTGTAAGTTAAAGACTGTTTACACTAACCACTGTACACTAAATACTGTTTGCACTAAACATTGTACGTTAAAAACTGTTTACACTAAACATTGTACACTAAATACTGTTTACACTAAATATTGTACGCTAAATACAGTTTACACTATACACTTTACACTAAATACTGTTTGCACTAAACATTGTAGTTAAAGACTATTTACACTAAACACTGTACACAAAATACTATTTACACTAAACATTGTACACTAAATACTGTTTGTACTAAACATTGTACGCTAAAGACTGTTTACACTAAACATTGTACGCTAAAGACTGTTTACACTAAACATTGTACACTAAATACTGTTTGCACTAAACATTGTACTCTAAAGACTGTTTACACTAAACATTGTACTCTAAAGACTGTTAACACTAAACATTGTACACTAAATACTGTTTGTACTAAACATTGTACTCTAAAGACTGTTTACACTAAATATTGTACTCTAAAGACTGTTAACACTAAATATTGTACTCTGAAGACTGTTTACACTAAATATTGTACTCTAAAGACTGTTAACACTAAACATTGTACGCTAAAGACTGTTTACACTAAACATTGTACTCTAAAGTCTGTTAACACTAAATATTGTACACTAAATACTGTTTGCACTAAACATTGTATACTAAAGACTGTTTACACTAAACGTTGTACACTAAAGACTGTTACACTAAACGCTGTTCGCAAAACATAGAAAATTCTAAAGTGTTGTGCTGTATAGATCCTGTACACTAAAACGGTATGCTCAACTCTGTTATAATTTCACTGTACAAATTTGTTTTACACAGACGTTGGTACAGCAAAGTGAGTACAATAAATACTTTACATAATTTTTAAAATTTTCTACACAGAAAGGAAATTAAGAACTTAAACGTTAAAGTTGTTCACTAAACTAAATGAAATTAAATTTTGTTTACTTTCGAGTTTCTACAGTAAAGTTTACACATTAGGGGTTGTACAGTAAAGTTTACACATTAGGGGTTGTACAGTAAAGTTTACACATTAGGGGTTGTACAGTAAAGTTTATTCTCTAAACATTTTGTAAACTAAATGCTACTTTTAAGTTAAAGTTATACGCTAAAGCAACACTTTATAAAGTACACTTCATTCCTCTTAACTTCATGCACTCTGAAGTTTGTACGTTAAGATTGACTGAAGTTTTGTAGGAAAAGATTGTATATTAAATTTCACATCTACTGCATAGTGTTTGGTCAACACCGTTATTTTTTTGAGAGCTCTTGAAAATTTACAGAATCAACAGTTTACGTACTGCACCACGCCTTTGGAGTTAAAAAAGCTTAACATTTATAACCTAAAGTTTTTAAACGGGAAATTTGTATTTAAGTTTGGATGCTAATTTTATTACATTACGTTTTGTAAAATTAAGCAATATCCAAACTAACATAGAATTAACATTTTTTTACAAGCATAAAAATAATTATATAATAAAAAAATAAACTATGTTTTGAATTTAAATAAACTACTCTATAAACTGTAATGAAGTCGTATACTTCTCTAATATTTCCATACAGTTTTTTTGCAATTTATGTCGTCAAAACAATGTAATAATTACATTATTTATTGCATTGAAGCTTGTTTATGAATAGAAACCTGTAGTGCCCTCTATGGTCTATCTGTATTTATTCATAGATTACTGATCGATTATTTAGCATTATGTCTGTTTGATATGCATTTTTGGCCAAACGTACTGACCGATTGTTTGAAATTTATACGAAGGTACTTTGTGTAAAGTACGAATTTTAGTGTAGAATTTTTTTCATTCGCTTTCGTTTCAAGATGGCGGCCTGATTTAACGATGACGAGTGTAACGCAGTTTTGGCCCAAACACACTGACCGATTATTTTGAAATTTGGTACAAAGGTAAGTTATATGAATCTCGAACGAAGCATGTGTAAGAGTTTTCCCTCATTTACTTCCATTTCAAAATGGCGGCCTCTGATTTAACGATGACGAGAGTAACGCAGTTTTGGCCCAAACGTATTGACCGATTGTTTTAAAATTTGGTACGAAGGTACGTCTTAAGAAGCCCGACCGACATGTTTGTAAGATTTTTTCTCGTTCATTTCCGTTTCAAGATGGCGGCCTGTAGTGCAATGATGACGAGTTTATTTGATGACTGTTTTCTGTAGAACGGCAAGACCTAGCATAATTTTGACCGCTTCATGGTGGAAAAGCATAATATGAACAATAAAATCGACCCAGGAACATTTTCCCTAAATATTACGGTTGCCGGTTAAATTGGCGGAAAATTGAAGAGCGCTTCAAGACGCTGCCGTCGAACTGTGACCAGACAATTGATTAACACGTTCACAACGACGGCCATGTTTACACGTCATAACATTTTGTGTTACGGTAATCAACAAGAAATCCCAACTATACGCGTAAAAGTTTTTCCCGTAAAGTTATTAGAATATGTGTCTACATAATATTTTAAGTGATATTCAACAAGAAAAAAATGTATTCTATATATTTTAAAGGTTATGTCCGTGAAATAACAGTGACTGGTGGCACACTGTTATTGAACCACACATAAAGACACCATAAGTTATGTGGGTGTTTAACGTCCGACTATTGTGCACACTTGGGCTAAATGCAGACGATGGGATGATTTATAGCGTATTAAAATGCCAAGCCCTGGCCGGGAATCGAACCCGGGTCCTCGGGGTGAAAGCCCAGTACGCTATCAATTAGGCCACCGAGGCGGCATAATTGCCATTAAACAGATGTTATTATTTTCAAAGTGTTTTCATTTTAGTTTACCAATAAAGGTCGCCAAGATAAAGAAAAAAACCAGTAGGCCAAAATATAATATTACGTCATTATATTTAAAATTAAGTTTGAAAATTGAAATGTTGCTTTTAACATTTCAATTGAATTTAAATTTGTTATAATTTTAAATTGCCAATAAGGTGTGTACCAGGGTACATAAACAAAAATACAATCGAACAATATCTAATACGACTAACGTTACTCTAGCGTATTTTAAAATGGTCGTACAACACAATTCTAGGCTTCAAACATGGGCGTAATTATAAAAAGAGAGTGTGTCACACTGCCCACACCAAAAACGAAAGTGCGTCACATATGGCAATAATAACAATCACATCGTGCGTCACCAGTGACGCACACAATCGTGAACTTGTTACAAATATCGTGCGAAGACTACAGTATATTTGAACTGCTATTTTTTTGCCTGTTTGATTTAACAAAACCTGACTATTTTCCATCGACACTAACGATGTGTACTAAAATACCGTAGCGAAGCTCGGGCGCTAAGCTTAACGTACAATATAAAGCTGTCCATTACGATAAACGCGGCATATTACTTCTGCGGGTTACTGGCGACCATATAAGGCATGAATAATGCAATACGTTACGTTTGGACAGTTAATCAATCGAGTTTCTTGTTGGCATCGTTACAGCAGCAGTTTGGTTAAGAAAGTATTCCGCAAACTTGTGAAAACCTCGCCGGACAATAAAAACAGCCAATATTTGTCGTTTAATCTAAAAATGTTTTTATGTTTGCAAACGAATCAAGTAGTATTTATATATATTTATATATACTTTTGTAAATTGTATTTATTAAATCAACAAAAATTATTATGTTCGTTTATCGCGTGAAAATAACAGTTAACAATGAAAACATTTTTAATATATAAAAGTTCAAAACGGTTGTTAAATCGTTATTTCTAGTATATATCGTTACACCTCTCTATAATAGTATATTTTTGAGAGTCGGAAGTCTCATATTAAATTAGTTATTATTCAAATTTCCTGTGTTTTCGGTCGCGATCAAACGTGGGAGGATCACGTGATAACCACTACTCTACGGAAATTACGAAGAAGTTTTGCCGATATAAATATATGAAACGTTAATTATATTTTGGTAAATATGTAATAGTAAAAGACCAGTTGTTTTGTATTAATTGTAACGATCAGCTGATTTCGATTGAACAGCTGATAGCCTAAACAGGGTACGTTATTTTGTCATGTTTTTGAACAAATTATCGTAATTAAAATAAAAAAGAAGAAAAACATGACACACGTTTTTAATTTTTGGTTCAATAACAGAAAACGTTATTTTCTACTAGTAGTTCAAAGAAGAGTAGAGTATATTTTCAATTGACCGGGCGAAGCGTGGTTTCTGTTTCAACTCGACCGTTCGGCTTTTGGTTTGTGTGTTCGTTACGCAGTTTTGGCCAAACGCATTAACCGAAATTGGACATGAAGGTAGTGTAAAATCCAAACGACGTATGTGTAAGATTTTTTCCCATTCGCTTCCGTATTAACGATGACGATTATAGTCAGCCGCCTCGGTGGCCTAGTTGATAGCGTACTGGGCTTTCACCCTGAGCAATATATACCGAAAAATATTAACGCCTTTTAATAATAAGTTATATATATATATATATATATATATATATATAATACTAAAGCCTTTTAGTAATAAGTTATATATATATATATATATATATATATATATATATATATATATAACTTGTTATTAAAGGGTTTACTATTTTTCGTAAAATGTAAAACGTTAGTGCCCAAATTAAACTAATGTATTAACTTGGATAGTTAAGTACCTCACCTGGTCTAAAAAAAGCACTCAGTACTAAAACCGGTACACCCATTTCTGGCCACTGTGATCAAGTAAAAATCTAGGTTACGATTTATTTTTTTGAGAACACTTAAGGATAAGTGCAATTTGTCATTGTTATATGAGACAACAAATATCAATGCATGCAATTGTGCAAGTGCCTACCTATAGAGTACGCATGCGCATATCAAAATACACATTAGAATGTTAACTATATTTTTGTCGAACTATATTTCATTTTACTTTCCAAATATTCGAAATACATGAATACATAAAAAACTTACAAAACACACACACACACACACACACACACACACACACACACACACACACACACACACACACACACACACACACACACACACACATACATATATATATTATTTATTTATTTATTTTATTCATTTATTTATTTATCGTCATTATACTATATACGTACCTGGTCAAATTAGAACCAAATTGTGATAAGATTTGGTTTGGCAAAACACTTGTATTCGTTATAGTCCGGACTGTAACTGCAAGGCAGTGTTTGGCCAAACCAAATCTTATCGTGGTGCGTTTTAATAAAAATCGTACCATTGCGATTAGCGTTGTGACGTGTGTTTTCAATGTTTTGTTCCACGCAGGGTGGGACGACCTCTGTAAAGGGATTTGACCGTTTGTACCTGAAGATGAAAGTAAAGTTTCGAAACCGCGATAACCTTTACGAAACGAGCAATAACGGAAGACAAAACAGATCATAATCCTTAATTATTGAAATATATGGTCCGGTGGTTATGTTGAAATAACAAGAATAATATGCAGGTAGGAAAGTTAGACACTAAGACAGGTTAAGCAAACATGATGTGCTAGTTAGGCAGTTAGTAGCAGGCAGGCAAGTGTAGAAGACGTATGCAAGGTAAATTAGGTAAACCATGTTGGTAGGATAGGTAAGGCGGGCAGGTATGCAAGGAAGGGTTCAAAACACACATGTGGCTAGACAGACAGGTTATACAAATAAGCAAAATCAGGTTAAATAAGATAAGTAGAAAGTTTAGATATTTAAAGTTAAAATAGAAGATTTTGGAGGTCAACAAAATACTTGTTTTATATCAAATTCTGTCCGCACGCTCTTCCATTGCCTTCCACTCTGACATCAAAGTCAGCCTAAGGGACACCTGGATACGATATAATCCCAGTGTTACCTGAGCTGTTTAAATATTTACCTCTCTTCCTGCAATAAATCAT
>JAJIZJ010000057.1:0-5000 GCA_022606455.1 Callitettix versicolor | reverse complement strand
AAAGTACGCTATCAACTAGGCCATCGAGGCGGCTGATGGTCACTGTCTAACTATGCGATCCTGAACGCTCTCATACAAAGCCATATTTCGAAGGTTTCGAATCTTCTGTGTATTGCCTCGTTTCCATGATTCCATTCCATAGAAAAGTATCGAGAAAATATAGAACCGGAAGAGTCTGATATCGATGTTGAGGTTAAAACTGAAGGTCGTCCGGAGTCCTCGTGCTTAAGCTGAGCTCTCAATTAGTCACGCAGCCTTCGCCAACGCTGTTCCACCTTGGTTTGGGATGAAGGAATCTAACCCCAGAACAGATTAAGAAATGTTACCGGACCCCTTGGGATTACCAAACATGTACTCAAAATGTTTAGGTCCCTAAGGGGAGAAAGAAAAATAAGGAAAATTGTATGGGATTGTTAGAAAATTACATCATTTGTTTGGAGATATTATTACAATTAATTTTTTATCTCAAGATTAATTTGGTAAGAATAAATATTATGTACGCACCATCAGAAGTCTTTCCCCAGCCGCTCGAGGTTAAGGTCTGCCCTGGCTTGAATGGTGACGACGGCAATTTGACAACACCGATTGTGCCTGCAACACCACTTACATCCATAAAAACGTTAGGAAAATCGTGTTTGACTAACGCTTGAACGAGTTCGTTATACATCAAAAATTAGTTGAACCCTTTCAAAATGGCGGTCTTAAATAATCATTACATTTATCTTAAGAAGTGTGCACGTATCACCTGACAGAGTAATATTCACTCCAAGGTCGATGATGGCAATGTCATTGTAGAAGTCACCGCTCGAGTACTCAGGATGTAAGGTAACTGCGTTGCTACTGACCTTCACCAAGATCTGACCTTTAGGAACGTAGCTGTTTGTAAGATCAGTCGCTCCAAACAGCAAATAAATCGAGTCACAACTGTAATTATAAAAAAACTGCTGAAAAGTTGTCTTGTTTCCATAGTTTATTCCCATTACAGTTAGACTAATGATGTTTCCGATAATTTCGATATTTTTCTTTACATACTGCAGAATCGGTATTGATATTGTTGTCAATGTTGATATTAATGTATCGGTTTCGACAATGTCGAGGTATCGATATCAGCACTTTAATATCGTATAGTGATATCGATCAAAATTGTGTCGCAGTTTATCTATGTTAGCGCTTTCATAAACAAAGAGTAACTCAGAAAGCAGGAAATAAACAATTTACTATTTATGCACAAAGCCTCTCCTTTCTCAACGTTTTCCTTAACGCTTTATTGTGTTATTTTTATCTAATATCATTTGACGTTGATATCTGGGTCACGAGTGCATTATTGCTTTTTAATATACTTTGATGTATTTGTACATTACTGTAATAATAATATGCATGTTTAGTTTATTGTTAATAATATAGTCTAATGTTCACGAATTAGGTTCACGCTATTTTGGCCTACATTATTGCTTTTTTTAATATACTTTGATGTATTTGTGCATTACTGTAATAATAAAATGCATGTTTAGTTTTTTGTCAATAATACAGTGTAATGTTCATGAATTAGGTTTACGCTACAGTGGCCTACATTATTGCTTTTTTAATATACTTTGATGTATTTGTACATTACTGTAATAATAAAATGCATGTTTAGTTTCTTGTCAATAATATAGTGTAATGTTCACGAATTAGGTTCACGCTATAGTGGCCTACATTATTGCTTTTTTTATATACTTTGATGTATTTGTTAGGTTCACATTACTGTACTGTAATAATAAAATGTGTTTAGTTTTGTATTTGTGCATTGTCAATAATATAGTGTAATGTGTAATGTTCACATTATTGCTTTTTAATTACTTTGATGTATTTGTTTACTGTAATAATAAAATGCATGTTTAGTTTTTTACAATAATATAGTGTAATGTTCACGAATTATTGCTTTAGTGGCTTACATATACTTTTAATATACTTTGATGTATTTGTACATTACTGTAATAATAAAATGCATGTTTAGTTTTTGTCAATAATATAGTGTAATGTTCACGAATTAGGTTCACGCTATAGTGGCCTACATTATTGCTTTTTTAATATACTTTGATGTATTTGTACATTACTGTAATAATAAAATGCATGTTTAGTTTCTTGTCAATAATATTTGATGTATTTGTACATTACTGTAATAATAAAATGCATGATTTAGGTTAATACAGTGTAATGCTATGAGTGGCACTACACTAGTTCTTTCTTTTCAGTATATATTTTTGTATTTATACATTATTGAATTGGTTACGTTTTTCTTTAATTTTTTCTCATTAATAAAGTGGAATTTTTGAAGTATTAAATAGCTTCTCCCACGGTCAGTTATATGTCGCCTGTTCTAGAGTGTCGAGTAGCAAAAATGTATACATCTTGGCCGAAAACCATAAATCGTATAATATTATTGTATATAGAAATAAATTAAATTGAAATGAACATATTCTGGTTTTGAAAATTTACTATAAATTTTATCACCTGCATTATTATTGTGGGCGAAGCAGCAACGGGTAACAGTTAGTTAAATCGTAACAGTGAAAAGGACACAGTCAGGCATGCCAAAAGATATAATCACTTCTGTCGGTCAGTCCCGCTACTGTTTTTTTTTATAAAATTAAGTTCTTCAGCCGGTGTTGAGCTTTGGACTGCAAATTTGGGGATGTGCCAAGAGAAGTAATATAAAGAAAATTCATATTATTAAAAGAAAATATTTTGGATAATAGTTAATGCAGGCAGTAACAACAAAGCATGAAAAACGACTCCAAACCCACACTAATGCTAGTGTTCAGCAGGTGCTAGCACATAGGACTTGGTGCAGTGATAACATATCAAGCTGAGGCTGTAGCTGACAATCAGAGCCATTCAGTGGAATGAACATCTGGCACAGTGATCTGTTTCAAGTTAAACTACTGAATCAATTTGTACTTAGTTTTAGTCATCAACGAAAATATTAACAAAATTGTAATTTTCAGCCGCCATCTTGTAATTTATTGGCTGAGATGAATTTTACAGGTATGGTCGTGTCAAATTTCAAGTGTCTACGTTCAACAATAGCTTAATAAAAACTTCTGTAAAAATTACGTACAGGCAGACAGACGCTAAACAAAACGAGATAAGCCTATGTGTTTTTTCTTGCTTAGACCCACAGAAATATTATCGAAATTGTGATACATAATTTCCTGAAATAAAAGTAGGATAACGGTGTTTTATTAAACACAGTATCAATCAATGAATTTGCAAAAATAGCGTTAATTTGAAAATACTTGATCTAATGAATTGGTGTGCTTAACAAATCGAGAACTTTTAAAGTATTTGGAACTGCAGTATTTTTTGCGAAACTATCACTTTTAAAAATCAAACAATTACACTGTACTATACATTATCAATAAAGGAACACTGTCACAAGTTTCAGTTGTTATGAGTGGTTAACTTTACCCTTGGACACAGTGACCTGCTGTGATCACGTATCTCGGAGTCAGCAAAGATCCTCCGCAGAATTGGTACAAAGAACCTTTTTGCACGTCCAGAGCTACTTGGTAAGGAAACTGTCCTGGCTGGGCAACCTTGCCATTCACTATCATCAAATGGTTTCTGCCAGCATTACCTGTAAAACACGGTCTATTAGTAGTTTAAAGAACAGCAGACTTCGCGGTATGTTCTTAATCAATATACAGAGCGCTCCACGACAGCGATCTGTCTCACGCGTTACCTTTACGTCAATTTAACCAATAACCGTTTATTTACGAAAAATGTTACTGGACCAACTTCATTGGAAACCGTACGTTCTTTCTTAAGGAAGCGGTCAAATTTAAGATAAGTCTTGCCGTTCAGCCTTACAGGAAATAGTCCGCGACTACATCGTTAAATCAGAACCCGCCATTTTAAAACTGAAGTGACTGGAAACAAATTTGGACTTTATACTTCTGATTCAAATTTCAAAACTGCGCATATTCTTTATCTTTAAATCAGAGGCCACCATCTTGAAACGTAAGTGAATGTGAAAATAACGTACACATACGTCCTTTGGGATTTACCACACGATACGTTCGACCTAAATTTCTATGGCAAAAAGCACATTGAGGCTATTATCGCCTCTCTAAATGTAAGTGTGAGTGTAAAGTGTTAAAGTTGTAAATGTAGTGCTGTAAGTGTATGTTAGACTCGGGTAACACCTAAATCCTCTCAATATGTGCAGCTAGTCTACAGTCCCCTGCGGGGCTATGCACACAAGGAGGGAGTTAATTATGAAGGTACATCATGGTACTACAGAAATTGAGAAAAACGGGACAATATTTAACATTGGTAGTAACGGAACTCAGTCCATTACGAACACACTGTTCGACACCGCACACCTCAGCAACGAAACGCAGGAATACTCCTGGAGGTTTTACCGTCCGTCTCGACCTACCAGAAGATCACTGACTTGGTCGGAGAGTGGAGTTGTGAAAGAAGGTACTGAAAAGTGTTTGTTTTTAAAATGAGTGTAGCTTAACTTTTAATTGAAAAAGTAAGTGAACTGCAGATCCAGGCTACCGTGATTGTAGATGTAAGGACAAACACATGGGAGCAAATCTCCGAGACATTTTCGTGAACATTTCTTCTCATATATCAAAATATGTGAAAGCAGATGATGAAATTCATCACGGTCAGTTCATTTCTGTAAATCGGTTGAATCCGACGTTTTAATAAAACACGTTCTTCTTTTTCAACAAAAGTTGCAGCAACAACTTTTATTGCTTGTCATGACGTAACAAGCTCTTTATGTTTATTGGTCGGTTTTGGCATTGAATACAAACTTACTAGAATAATAACCCTTATGAGAGAAAAGTGAACGCTTGCTGCTGGCGGCATCTTGCGGCAGAGTTTTCAACTACTGTTAAATAGTACTGTATATTTTCTGAAACGTCTTCCCACCCTGTTCTTGCAGCTCGCAGCGTTCGTAGCGGCAAACAGTCCAATCACTTGAACTTTAGCCTCTGATATTG